>JBAMAX010003522.1:0-282640 GCA_037043745.1 Chymomyza amoena | reverse complement strand
GGCAACTCTTATCACTTAGAGGTATGAAAAATAGATGTTGGCCGATTCTCAGACCTACCCAATTGGCACACAAAATTTCATGAGAATCTGTCCAGCCGTTTCGGAGGAGTTTGGTAAAAATTTAAAAAAAAAGTGTTAGGTGTGGCAACCCTTATCACTTAGAGGTATACAAAAATAGATGTTGGACGATTCTCAGACCTACCCAATAGGCACACAAAATTTCATGAGAATCGGTCCAGCCGTTTCGGAGGAGTTTGGTAAAAATTTAAAAAAAATGTTAGGGGTGGCAACCCTGGGTATAAAAAATAGATGTTGGCGGATTCTCAGAACTACCCAATAGGCACAGAATAATTTCATGAGAATCGGTCCAGCCGTTTCGGAGGAGTATGGTAACTAACATTGTGACACGAGAATTTTATATATAAGATTACTTGCTAGGCATATTATTTATTATTTTTAAATTGTTACCATTTTTTTGTTACAAAAAAAGCACTAGAATTTATTATATAGAAACAAAAAATTAAGTTTTAAAAACTGCTTTAATTTCATGATATATGCATCTAATCAGACTGTATTCTCGAACACAAATAAGAAAACTCCAATGCATAAAGCTTTACGTATTTTTGATTATTTTTATTACAAAATAATAAAAAAATATATATATTAAAATATTAAACAGCCTCTTACTCTCTCTCTCTCTCTCTCTATCTAGAGGCGAGAAAAACGATTATGATAACGACTACTACGACGGCTCATTTATAGATCAATTGTCTCTAACTTCAGATTGCAAAATTTTTATGTGATAAAAATAGTGTAATTTTTTGGTACCTAGTACTCACCCGTCAAAACTTTCAGAAGCTTAAATACTTGCTAGCTGGAATAGGATGATTCATTGGAAAACTCGATAAAGGTATCTAAATTAAGGGGACTTCCAACTAAAGGGTTAATTTGGTTATACATAATTCTCATGTCGAATGGAACTTGTTCTGTTTTCCTTTGTTTCAATTGATGTCAACCTAGAACAAAGTTTTAAATATGCAATAACTTCGTATAATTAATAATATTAGCTGAAGTTAATTTACTATTTATATTGCTAATAAACTTAGTCAGTTTTGATTGCTTGATAATTGAACCATCAACATCCAACCAAGAAAATTCATTAACCCCCAACTGTTCATAGGCGGGTTACATGAAATCTGTGCCGAAAGGTGGTCCAATGTGGATTGCTGTCTGCTTGAAATTCCTAATTATTAATTAAATCAATCTTATATTGACAAACCAATGACAAAGTGCTGGAGATGCAAGTAGAATCTTGTTAAATATAGGTTAATAATTGTGGTTTATTGTCAACTATACTGGGGTGCCACAGAAAACCAATTCGATTCAATTTCGATGCAATTCCAATTTTTGGTGCCACAGACATGACAAACAACGGTTTCAAAACCGTCGACAAAATTTTTGGAGATTTGATTAAATTCATTAATAAAAACTAATTTATACAAATAACCCCTTACTTATTTGGAAAGTTTATTCAATTTCTAAAATACCTGTGTCTTTATGTTTTGCTAAATCTAATGTTTTAATTCATGATTTTCATTTTTACAAAAACGATTTCAAAATCAATTGTTCATTTGCCATTCTGTGTCAACGTTCAAAATCGATTCTACAAAGGAGTTGCCACATAGTGCGGTACTAAATAATAACATTTCGAAGTAATTATTTTGGCGTATTAATAAATTTTTTTAATCTGAAATGATAGTTAAAAAATTGTTTTTTTTTATTTAACCTAAGTTGCCATTATGAAAAGCTACAAATTAATGGAAAGTTGCATAAATATGTGCTGTGCACCTTTATCCTACAAAGTGGCAATGTACAGCATGTTAGGCATGGTTGTGATTGTCAAAAGTTCAGCAGTTAAGGTTTAAATGAAAATTCAGTAAAGGTTCTTCGACGCCTTCGCTTGACTTTTCCTTGTAGGGGGTTTCTGGTAAAGCCTTAATGGCTAATAATTGTGCAATTGGCATTTTTAAAATTTATTTTTATTTTTGTGCAAATTTTCAAATGTAATCAAACCGATTTTGCCATTCTCAATGCTGAGCACAGCTGTGAAATCGGGTTGAGTAGGGTTGTCATACACATTCTTGTATTGGGCGGGACAAATATTCAAACTTAACTTAAAGTTATTTTGCACAAATGGAAAGCAAAATGATACAAAATATGCTGATAATTATCGTTTAATGTAATAAAGAATAAACTTTATTGGATCACTGTTAATAAACATGTATGTCTAAATGTTCTAAAATAATTTTTACAAGGCTGCAACCCTTTGCTGCCATTCTAGCAAAAGCGTAAACATTCGAAATAAATTGTTCGAAAAATGAAATCAACCAGATTTCTGTGGCACCTACGGATTTTTTTATTGAATTGGTTTCAAACCGTTGCCAAAAGCAATATCGATTTCTGTGGCACCCCTGATAAATACAATTTTTTTTTTTACCAATTATCGCAATTTTATAAGTTAGAATCAAAGCAAAGCTCTTCATTTTATTAGATAAAAAATAATAAAAAAGATCGTTAAACAAAATAAATTTGAATGAAGCTTCATGATAATTCAAAATTCAAAGAAAAGTTAGTTCAAAGTACGAAAATCTTGGCTTATAAGGCCTTTGAGTCCAAGAATTTGGACCTGTAAGCCCCTATACAAGTGCTCTTATTTAATGAAAATAAAAAAAAAATTTAGGACCTATATTTGTTTAATAATAAAAATTTAAAATTAAAATTATTGATGAGTTTTTATAAACAAAACTTTTACTAAAAACAATTGAATAATTTCTATATTGTTTAATTTTTTTTATAAAATGAAAATAAATAATATAATGTAAAAATGTATTTATACAAATTTTATTTATTGAATATAAACTAAGCAATATTTTTTATTTCCCATTTATATGTTTATAATATTAAAATAATACAAATTTTTGTTTATAAACTGAAAAATAAGAATTAAAACTTGATTTTATATATACAAAATTTTTTTTAAATTATTGACCAACTTTTATTTTCAATTTTAATTTTATACTCTGAAATAAAAATTAAAACTTAATTTATTTTAATCCAAATTAAAAGTGAAAATTTTACTTTTTAAAAACATAATATATTCTGGATTGTACTTTCTTTCAACACACTTCTCTCTCTCATTTTGATTTATTTTCAATCCTTCAATTTTTTTTGGGATCCCTGGCTTAAACCAAAAGGTATAACACAATTTGCAATGGTCTCTTGCCGTGTCGTTTCTTTACCTTCAAACTGTTGAAAAATCTTCAAACTCTTGTTAAATCTTCCAAACTTAGTACCCCAATTGGTCGTTACTGATTTTTCTAGCGATACAGCGGGTTTTTTTTGACCCGGCTTTAGTTTTATCTTTCCTTGACCATATTCAGTTGGCCAATAAATTATTGTTATTTATATTATAGTTTAATTTATACAATTACTTTTTATTGTTTGGCAACCGCTAGATAATTTTATTTAACTTACTTGGCTTGATAAACCGACACTGAGCTTTACCAAAAAGCTTAACCGCCCTTCAGAAGAGTATTAAAACAATTGCTGAGAGCTCTTTAACATTGCCGCAAGTCAAAGTCGTAAGGTCGGTCCATGTAAAAGTTTCAACGTTCGGCGTCCATTTTTCAGCAGCTGCCTTTGTATCTGTGTGTGCGTTTGGATATGCTGTAACTCGACATTACGTATACGCCATGTCCGCTTATTTTATTTGCGGTCTTCAGCTCGTTGCCACTCAGTACCTCTCCTTTCTTCTTGCCGCTTTTATGTGGAAGAAAATTGTTTTTTCTCCGCTCTTTCCACTTGAATAATTTGACGGCGCGTTTTGCCTAATTTGCAAAACTTGCTTTGCTCTGCGCTGCTCTTCTCTTGTTAAAGTCCTCCCAGTCTCCTAGACGTTGCTAACCGTAATTCTGCTGCTAATGTGACTATTTGACTTGGTCAGGAACGGAGAGGACAGCAGCAGACATACCCAAGCGCTTAACAGTTGCGTTATTTAATTGCCGGCGCTTAAGTTTGATATGGTCCAAATGCCAGGCGGCTCATGCCTCAATGAGCCGCTTCGTCGCTAGCTTTTGTTAAGTGCGCGTAATTAGCCAAAGTTTTTATTTGCTTTCAAAAAGCCGAGGCCCCGTTACCACCCACCCACCGCCAGCAGCTTTCATAGAAATACAAAAACCTTGACAAATTTTGCCAACTTCTTTTATTTCTCCTTGGTTTCGTCCTTTTTTCAACGCATTTGTGACCATTTGGTTGTGTCAGCTGCATTTCCCAGCTTCTGCTTAACTCAACCAGTTGTCGCTGACAGAGATGAATGATGTTGCCGAGTACATTGCTACTCAAAAGTTGCCTTATTTCCGACTACATCTTTTTCAACAGCAGCTTCCAAGGAGTCAAGTCGAGTCTACTATATAGAGCACTGACTTGGCTTGCAGTCTTGCATTTCATTGGCAACCTTTGAGCAGCTTCCGCTCATGTTTGCCACACTTGCCACATGTGGCACCTTCATTTGGCAATTCAACTTACAAGTGCGCAGCTCATTTTGCTGCACAAAACTTTTGTGATTGAGCTACAAAGTTTTACTTGGCTGCTTTCGTATGAATCCAAAGTAATTTGTTTCTAATTAGTTGTTTTTACATTGTTGTGCAAATTTTAACATTTCAATTTACCTCAGCAGTTTGAATTTAAGTACCTTGTGACTTACCTTGAAACAAATTTCCGAATAATTCTGCAATTAAAAGTAAAATCAGCTAAAATTGTCTAGGATTTCCAAGAAACTATTATCTATTAAGCTTGCATATTTCGGTAAGCAAGGAATTCTAAGAATTCTTAATGTTTAAATAATTATAGTATAATTAAGTGGATGAAAATTAAAGTCATCCTGCATCTTTGCCCTGTACTTGCTTCTCTTCGTGAATTCTGCTGTATCTGTGGGGATGAGGAGGAGCTAGAGACGGTGGATCGCCTTTTCTGTGACTGTCCTGGATTGTGCAGAACAAGGTCCCGCTTTCTAAAATTACATATATTTCTATACTGACTTATCTGAGCTCTCAGAAAAGAATTCAAGAAGCCTCTCGAGGTTTAAGGACTTTAAGATCGTATAGGGGACCTCCTGAGTTAGGGAAGGGTGGTGCAAGGCCCACCCAGCGGTATTACAACGAGCCAAGTCATTGGCCTAAAATAGTTGGGACGCCAAACCCCAAAAGCTCTCTCTTCTTCAATTCTGCTGAATCTGTGGTGATGAGACGGAGTTAGAGACAGTGGAGTGCCTTTTCTGTTACTGCCCTGGATTGTGCAGAACAAGGTTCCGCTTTCTGAAATTATATTTCTCTACTGACTTATCCGAGCTCTCAGAAAAGACTCCAAGAAGCCTCTCGATGTTTATGCAGGCCGCCGATGGGACGTGACTTTAAGATCGTATAGGGGAGGATGGTGCAAGGTCCACCCAGCGGTATTTCAACGAGACTTTACGCATCCTTTGATAAACTTTTTACCCCTCATTGTGCATTTTCGATCCATATTTTTGCATATTTGTAGTTCGAAAATTGACCTCATGAGGGAGCAATGAAAAACAACGAATCACGCCAAGTTTACAAATTTTTCCAGAGAAATTTCAAGAAATAAAATATATTAAAGATTATATACGTAATACATACCAAAGTTTCCGGAAATTGTTAAAAACACATTTTCTTAAATTTTAATTAATACCTTTATTTTTGCCTTCGAAGTATTCACCATAAGAGCCTACACACATATTCCAACGCTTGATCCAATCATCCATACACTTCTGGTAGGCCTGGGCAGGGATGGCTTTGAGTTCCTTCTTCGAATATATATTATGAAAAGATACTTTTATATGTTGCAAGACTCATGACATTCCCTTACCTAAAATGCGGAATTTCGCGTAGATTTTATATAGTGGATTTTAGTTCCTGGACAGTCAAGAGTTTCCCTATATCGAAATTATTGCGTCTGCGGAGTAGGCGAATCAAAAAAGTGCAAAAATTCGGTCACAAAGTTTGGGTACGATCCATTACCTAAGAACGAACAATATTTGTTTCCATCTATATATATAAAAAATAAACTTACGTTTTACGTGTTACGTAAGTTCTCATGAACGCGTCGATGAATTTCAAATCTGATTTTTGCATGTGTTAGCGGTTGTCAATACGGAGGCTTTAAGCCTATTTCGATGTGTTTTTGTGCTTACCCTATAAATACTCTTTTTTAGAGCGCTATCCCAATTATCTGCATTGAAAACCAGACGTCCGTGAATCGTTTGTAAATATGTATAAAAAATATTTTCGCTTTGTGGGTATAACACACCCTAGTCTAGGGTTACCAGATGGTCAGAGTATATAAAACCGACATTTCACAATCGATAACCCCCTCCCCCCAGAACATTTTTTGTCAGTACATACAAAATTGATTTCTTTCCTTGCTTGAAATTAGTTCATTGAATCACGCGAAATTCTTGAAGCGAGCTACTGAGTACTTGATCATAAACGTTGAAAGCGTTTTTTAAAATGATCACATTCAGCATCTTGGCATTCACTTCGGGTTTTCAAGAGAATTTTTTTAGCTTTCAAAGGGAAAAATTTGTATTAGAATGTTCTCTATTTCTAACGCTATCAGAAAAAGCGAACATGTTCGCTTAAAAGCGGATATACGGTAGTCCTATCCTAGTCCCACGCAGGAATTATACTGCCATATATAACGTATATTTCTTTTTTGGTCTAAAAAATTTAAATTTCAACGGCTTAGTCTAAAAGATTCTTGAAAAAAAGGTGAACTACGGTGGTGCTGGGTATTTTAGAATAAGACAGGCACGATTGTAGCATACCCAAGTTTTAAGATATTAAGGATTAGAGGATACTACTCTCTGAATGTTCCGCAACGAATATAGATTTGTTACCTTTTTTTTTTTGTTTTGGGAAGCTTTACTTTAGCGAAGATAAATCTCACTCCAGCAACTACACTATATTGTCTAAGAGCTAGATCTAGACAAGCTGATGGACCAATTAAGCTGATGTTAAGAACTTTGGCATAATGAACTTACTTTCTGCCAAGTCTTGCTTTTTCTCTTTCTTTCATTGCACAAATCTGTAACCATTTGCTGAGTTTTTTCTATTTAAAAAAAAAATAATAATAATATTTGAGACCGTTCAGCTCTAAAAATATGCACGTAAAGTTGAAAAAACTCAACAATGACTGCAAATCAGCCAAAAGACTTGCGCTTGAAAAGTACCTTTCCGGTTTTACTGTAGACGTTCCTTTTCGCCGTTGTTGTTGTAATTGTTTCGCTTGTATCTTTTGTTGCTGCCGCACATTATAAACATAAATTTGGTGCTCAAAGTTTGCGCTTCGGTTTCTTTTTTTTTTTTGTGTTGCACAAAACAAAACGGAAATGAATTTCCGCATAACATCCAAATGCAGCACGTAGAACGAACAACAACTATGACGAAGTCTAAAGCGAGAACTATGGACGCTTTGAACGAGGACTACAATGTCGACGACGGCGTCGACGTCGACGCAGACGTTGGAGTTGACGTTGCAAGCACTTAGTTTGTGTCGCTTCCATTGTTTTGTTGTAGTTGTTGTTATCCGAAAAAAACTCTGCTTTCCTACTTACTTTTACTGGGACTGTCCTGCTTGCTGTCTACTTTCAGCATTCAAAATAGTTGAAGCTGTCGCAATTTTTATGCAAAATGCAACATGAAAAGTTAAAAATAAAAAATAAAAAAATAAATAAAATATATATATTATACCGAGCTTCCCACTCCGACGTGCAGCAACAAAGAAAAACTTTGCCCGTTGCTAAAACTACTAGAAAATGGTGTGCGCAAAAATAACCAGCCCAAAAAGACAAATAATGAAGACACAACAACAAAATGTTGGCCGGTTAAAAAGTCGGGTAACTGCGACTATCATATACACTGTACACTGATATATTATTCGATTTATTTGGTAGGTGGTATCGAAAAAGTGTTCAAAACTTATTTTTGCATGTCGAGATAAATTTACTTATAGTTCTCACGGGATGATGTTTAGCGATCCTACAGATCTGGCGAGTTCACTCCATTCCAAGATAGAACAGGCAGCTGGTGTACCGTCTACTTTCAATTTACCTTCTGTAAAAAGATTACCTAGACTTTGGAATTTAAAAAAAAAACTCTTAAAATGAATCTGCAGAATTATTTTCTTATCTTCTCCGATCGAATTTCTCTGCGAATTTCATCGTCGAACAAATTGATGAACAGTTTGTTTTAAATTTTATGTTGTGAACGGAATTCCTTGTACCGGATCGCTGAAAATGTTAAATAAGACCTACGATGTTACTTTTATGTCTAAACCACAGGCTTTTTTTTCCTTATAAGGGTACCTTACAGAGAGGTGGGGCACTGCGACCAAAAGGTCTTTTATACCATACCCTTAGGTTAAAACAAAAGACTTTCCGCTTTCCTCATGAATAGCAGTAGGTCTTCTGTTGGTGTTGACCTGAGATGGAAGGGACTAATCCGTTCCTTTCCCATGTGACAGGCTCTGTCCCATACCAGGGCTGGGCAGTCACAGAGAATATGCCTGGTGGTTGCATCGTCTTCTAGACAGAGCCTGCTCTCTGAAGAGTCCGATAGGCCAATTTTCTGTATATGTTATCTAACAGTGTGGTGGCCAGATAGGTAAGCTACCAGGAGCTTTAGGTCCGCTCTGCCAAGACCTTTTGTCTTGATTGCATCCAGAGGTTTGACAAGCACTTTTGCTTGACGAAGCCCCGGAAGGGATAACCAGTATCTCCTATGTTCTCCTGCGGCCCATTTGCTTAACATGGTTTTGATCGTCGACCAACCAATACCACAAAACGGCGCAGGAGATGTAGTCAGGGTGGCGACACCCTGTCGTGCTAGATCGTCAGCAATCGCGTTACCATCCACTCCCGAGTGTCCAAGTACCCAACATAGCACGACTTTGTTCCGGGCGGACAGATGCCCATTGCGGTAGACATTTTGGTGTTGGGTGCAACGATTCCAGCACCTACCCCCTGCTCAGTTTTGGACCCAAACCACAGGTTTACGAATGGTATAAATCATTCGTTGACATCAAATCAAGAACTTAGTGCTTCAAAATCCTCATGAAAGTGTGAGAAAGATTGCCCATGAATTGAACATCAGTCGCATTCAATTTCGACGAATATTTTGGCCATGAAACGCGTCGCTGCAAGGTTGGTTCCAAAAAAACTTAATTTCTTCCAAAAAGAATGTTATTTGCGTGATTTCGCGTGCTGGTAATGATGCAAACGTCATAAAACGCATCTTTATCATTAATTTTTTTTTTACTTTCTCCTTGGAATACGTTTTGAGTCCATTAAGGACATCAAATTAAATTCGCAACGTGTACTGAAGACGATCCCATATTCGGCCTTCCAAAGAAGGAAGAATGGGTTCGTCAACAGCATAGTTATACTGCTAGCAATTCCAGGTACTTTTTCACAGAAAGTAGGGACTTTCTACTCCTTTCAAGGATTCCTACAATAGCCCCATTGCACTCTTCATACACTAGAGCTTCCCTGTTTCCGGCAGAACCAAGCCAATGAAGCCGGGGAATGTATATTCACTTGATTTTGTCAATATAGAGCTCAATGTGTAGATAGTCTGCCGAACAATGATCACAATTCTGAAATTACCTACTGAGAGGAGCCAAAAATATCAATAAATACTCTCCGCTTGATCTCAATGTTGACATCGTTTGAAGTTTTCGATTGCAATATGATCTACTTATCGCCAAGTTCCTCTTCTTTGAAAAAATATATTCATTGTCTTCTCCTCTGTTTTAACCACTTAGGCGAATTCTTTGTGCTTTTATAATCGTAAATGCTCCTCCTAGGGAAAGGGTTACCATATGTCTGTCTCGTGTTCGCTTCTTCGCTTTTTTGTAGAAATGTTTGCTTTTTTCGCTCGGTTAGACTGATCAACTTTTTCATATACATTTTCATATCTTTTACCCCGTTTTAAATATACTTCCCACAAAAGTGGATCAGAGTAGGAAATCAATCCCTGACCGCATTTTGAAAATGTTTGATGGTTTAAAATCACAGTTTCTATCACAAGATAACCCCCCAATCATAAAATATTTCTTTGTAAATGCTTCTTGTATTAAGCCGTCTCTTATATGTCAATCCTCGATGAAAAACTGTTTGCGTTAGAGAAAGAATCTAAAATCATTTTGGAATTTGGGTTTTTGTTGTGAATTGTCCGCTTTTTTTTCACTTGGATTATCTGGTAACCCTAACCCTAAGTAACGAATCTAAAGTAAAGATGTAGAATATCATGGTTATGGTAAATATGTATACTTTGTACTCCGAAACTGGCAACAGTTACAAAAAGACTCGTAGACAAACGTGTCTTATGCGATTTCATTCTCAATAATTTATGATAGCTATTATGTAGGATCTTACAAATTTCCTGCTAGGTATTACCTAAAACGTTTTTTTTAACAAGAGAAAAATCCTATATAATATTATATATTCACAGTGTACCCAACTTGTTTCAAATAAGAGCAGTAAAAACGACAGAGTGAACCGCTCCCCTTTTGTGGGAGGGACTGACTGCAACGATGGCAAAAGGAATTATAATAAAATGTTGTCACAAAGTTTTTTGCTTTTTGTATATGGCGGCTGGCGCTTTGACTATGCAACGTTACTAAACAAAACAAAAAATAAACCAAATAAAACCAAACCAAACAAAACAAAAAATCTCTAACAATAACAACAACTTTTCAAATTAAACTTTATCCAATTTGAGCATATTAAAGTTGGCAAACAAAATAAAACCCAGTAAAAATAACCATGGCAAATCAAACCGAATCGTGTTGTGACAGTCAGCGTGTTCGGAATTTAAAAACACATTTCCAAGTTCCATCATATGGCACTAAAGATTACAAAAACAAAATGTTTGTATATGAAAAATACTCACTCAGTGCCAGAACACAGACAGGTACTGAAAAATAAGCAGAAATTTAATCAGCTGAAAATGTTTTGTATGTCAGGAGTACAATATTTAAAGGCCTTACCTTTGGAACGAATGAAAATTGCCTTGTCCATCTCAATTAGGATACACAGCTGTAGGAGTAACTGAATAACAACAAATGGCAGACATTTTGTTTTGCAAGATTGTCTCGCAGTATTGCTTTAGCTGTACTGTGGTGAAAAACCAATTTTGAAAAGTTTTTTTCAAGTCGTATATGTCAATGGAGGTTTAGCTTTCATTTTCATTTTTTAAAGCTGAAAAGATTTACGCGTTTTGTTAACCTCCTCTTAGAAAAAGGCAAAAATTTTTATGGGGAAAAAAAAGGTCATACTTCTTGGAATCATTTGGAATTTCAGAAATATTGATGGCTGTCCATTTTTTTTTTTTTTGCGTTGAAATCTGTTACCATAATTCAATAAAATGGTACCATAAATTAAATTCCTAGGAAAAATAATCAACCCAATCAGATCTATTAAAATTTTTTATTTTTTTATTTTCACTACGCCACTTTCTCTAAAGCATTTATATTCTACCTTTTAGACACTCACAATAAGGAATCTGGCTTTATAATATGAGCAATATGCTTTGGAATATTGTCTAAAATATAGTCGAACTTCCTTGTAGCGAATTTTTTCACCACATACCATATTTACTATAAACGAATTTTTAATTAATAAAAAACGCTGCTCCTATATTGTTCTCACAACAAACTCTTTTAATTTTATATAAATATTATAATTAAAAATATAAATATTTTTTAAATCGCATTATTTCATTTTTTATCGTCAATCTAAGCTCGAGATATCATAAAAGGGGCCACAGAGGTGTACACATACAAACTCTTATATAAAGAGTAATACAGTTGGAGTTAATTTTTTTGATAGAGTTTGTTTATGACGTTTTAATCTTATATAGACTTTCTATTAAACAATGTTTAGTAATTGGGGAAAAATTATCTTCAAAATCATTGCTGAATAAGAAATCCTTATAGAGCTCTTGATCCACATTTTCTTAACGATAATCGTCCCATTGTAATGCAAACCAATTTTTGTCATTCATCCATAAGCTACCCTCGTAAACAGCTGTTGTTTAATACATAAAAGATTAAATTTGTAAAAAGTAAAGAATAAGTGAAGTGCTTAGCTTATAATTCATAACTTATTAAAGCCACATTAGCATCATATTGGCTTTGTTTTTTAATATCTATAAAGAACTTATAACTAACATTATTCATTAAATTCTTATTTTCAAAACCATTTCAGAGATTTACTAGACAATAATATGGATGTTATTATATTCTTTAGAATGGCCTTTATAAAATTTGCTGATTGCCTCGTTTCACAGATTGCAAATAAAAAAAAAAACTTTTGGAGTCATTTTCCTTCCTTCTGCAAAAAGCGCCAGCAAAATTTAAAGACGATCGGAAAGTGCTTGATAGGCACGAAAAATTTTTATACCCTGTACCGTATGGTCCAAGGGTATATTAAGTTTGTGCAAGCCGAAAATGTATGTAACATATAGAAGGAGACGTCGGAGACACCCCAAAGTTACCTAATATATGATCAGGGTGAATAGAGAAGTCGATATACCCATGTCCGTCTGTCCGTCTGTCCGTCCGTGTGAACGCCTAGATCTCAGAGATGGTAAGAGCTAGAGTTACCAAACTTTCACATTAGATCCCATATTATTCCATAGGAGGCAAGTTTATTTTATTTTTTTGATATCGGGGATAAATTATATAGCTCCCATGGGGGTGTTTGAGACGACCTCGACAAAAAAAAAACGTTTTAGATGAATAATTCGTTTGTTTACGAAGATATCGTAACCAAATTTGGTATTCGAAAGTTTTTTATAGTTCCCAATCACTGTACCAAATTTGATCAAAATCGGTTGACTATATCATATAGCTCCCATAGGACCGATCGGCCAAAATAACTTTTTTAAAGAAAAATTCGCTATATTTCGTTTTTTAATAAAGATATCGTAACCAGATTTGGCGTTTAGTAATTTTTAGACAACTTAAGCAATGTGCCAAATTTGAACAAAATCGGTTGACTATATCATATAGCTCCCATAGGTCCGATCTTCCAAAAATCGATTTTTTAACAAAATTTGTTGTGTTTCGTTTGTTTGTTAAGATATGGGGACCAAATTTGACATTCGTGAGTATTTTATAGTTCCTAAGCACTGTACTAATTTTAATCCAAATCGTTTGACTATATCATATAGCTCCCATAGGAACGATCGGTCAAAAAACACGCTTTTTATACAAAATTCGATGTGTTTTGTTTGTTTGTAAAGATATTTGAAATAAATTTGGCATTCATATCTGTTTTAAGGTATTTAAGCACTGTGTCAAATTTTATTGAAATCGGCTGACTATATCATATAGCTCCCATAGGAACGATCGGTCAAAAAAAAAATGTTTGCTTAAAAATTCTTCTGTATTTGGTTTTTTGTGAAGAAATCGGACTTTATTACAAGCTAGTGGTACAGGGTATCCTAAAGTCGTCCGCGCCCGACTTTACGTCCGCCATTTTTTTACTGTATTATTCTACATAGTCTTTTAAAACATATTTCCCTACAAACAAATTATGGTTCAAAAAGTCTCATATCTATCTAAACATAATTTGAAAAAAAAAGTATGACGTCGTCTTGAAAAAATTTGTTAAGCCCTAAAATTAATTACTTAAATTAATTAATTCCTTAGAAAATGCCATGTTAAAACCAAAAGAGAAATCAAAGAATGTTTTACATTTTTTCTAGTTTTGAAATGTTGCGAAAAACCCGTTTTTCGAAATTAGAAAAAAGTTCCTCTAATGCATTCATATGAAATTTTTCGTATATTTTTGGCCTATTTTCGTGTCCATCAAATACTTTTTGGGCATTTTTTTTTTGTGAATTTTTCCTTCAAATTTCTCACAGTTTGAGTTGAAGACTCTCCATTTTGGAAATAAGTTTTTAATATTTCCCAACTTTCTTCGAGCGTATAGCGTCCCATTTCGTAAATGTCAATGTATTTACTAAATATTTACCAATATACATATGAATGACATTTGACTTCTTAAAACATAGCCTCAAAGCGAGCAATTTTATAGGATTATCTCAGAACTCTGAAGTTATATAGCATTTCAGAAAACTTATTCAGATTTTTGCGAATTTTGCAAGTTATTTTGAAATTCTTAGATGCTAAAATTTTAAAACACTTCAAGCAAATTGCTGCAGTTGTGACCATCCAACTAGTTTCTAGAAAACTTAGGCAAAGAAATATAAATATATTTCCAAAAAATAATATAAAGGAACTTCCAACTGCATTACACTTTTTACCACACCTTTTTTTCCAATCTTTCAACAAATAAGCTTTCTTAAAACAGCGAGAATCTTTTTTCAAGCATATTAGCACTACTGTGCCGTATATACAAAGTTAAAAACATTCCTGCCATTCTTAATTAAGCTGCACTCTCACTAACACGAAAAAATCTTTAACTCTAATTGCCAAATCCAATTTTTTGGTATGGCCTCATCGGTAAGCTGCCCGCAGGTATACAGAGCGAGATGCCCGCCATTACAAACCTTACCGACGCATCCGGCCTGGCCGCATCCCTGCCGTCTCCCGACAGACGCCTGAAAAACGGCCACACTTTTGCAAAGTGTCACAATGGTGTCTGACATGTTTGTGCGATGTCAGGCCGTGTTTAATGTGCGACATATTTTGGCTGTCAGTGTAACAAAGCAGGAACCGACAGGCCCTAACCCTTTTTTATGGCATAAGCTTAAATTTTTAATAAATTAAACACGATTTAAGGTTATAAAAACAAACAGTGACCAGACAGCATAAAAAAAGCATTGGGGTTGACCATGGCCGACCATGGTTGCCGATGTTGTTGTTTCAGGGTTTTATACAATATTTTTTTTTATGTTTTTATTAGGTGTACCTTGAACTTTGTCATGCTTTGTCAGCTGTGCAATATTTTATGCCGAATATTTTATATATATAATTTTGAAACATTTTACATTTTACCATTTATTACAGTTGTAAACCAGAAGTATACGGTACAGGTGCACGATGAATACGTGATGACGGGCAATACGGCGGTGCTAAAATGTCAGGTACGTTAAATTTTCGCATTTTAAATACATAATATACAAAGTATAACTTGGTACAAACATAATTTAAAAGCAGATTTTTTTAGTGAATTTATTTCAAAATGAATATTCTGCGCATGAGATCCTTTAAGAAGAGGTGGAACATGCTTAAACTAAGCTGTCTTATATTAAGACTGTTATCGATATACATAAATATTTTTTTGTTTGAATGAACGATATTTAGTTCTATTTACATTATGTGAAATTACGAAAAAGGTTTTTATGAAAAACCCGCCGAACCTAACAGTGTTATACAGGTATCTGAAATGTTTACCGAAATTATCTAATTAAAATCGATAACTTTTCAGGCAACCCTCAAAGCTGCAAGATGTACTTTGATTCAGGCTCTTATTCGATGAGTCTTTTATGAAAGGTTGACAGGAGATGGTTCAGTCTTCATTTTGACAGAATTTGTAAAATTTAGAACCATAAACGGCTTGAATTAGCAGCGATTTTCCAGATCTAAGTAGCGTATCTCCAGTTAGGCGCTATAATCAGGTGACAGTTCCTGCAGCGTTGTTTAGAAACCCTCGATCCTTTCTGCATTGGATATAAGGAAATTTTCGTAATAGCTAATAATTTTCTTCATCGTATACTTGAAATTTTCTGACCAAGAGTAATTTCGAATGCCGAACTTCTCACCATATCCCAAAATGTTCCAATAGAACTTGAGGTAAAAAGCAGGAAGTGGTGATGGACTGGACAAACACTCCGGAAAAACAACACAGACATTGCGAAATTGGACTATGAGTTGAATCCCCAAGGGACACAAATTCTGGGAGTTTGTCTCATGGGGTGAAATCTGGGAAAAGACTCTTCACAGACAACTATGCTCGTCTTTACCTTATATATTCCACATATGTACTGTAGTTACACCAAGGAACTAATAATAATAATAAAGCACCAGACTAATGCCGATAATCTTCCATTGATACCAATACTGAAATGTCTGGCTTAGTCCTTAAATTTGTGGAGATAGTCCAGACATCCGTCCGCGTCTTTGTGCAAACAAGAATCAGAGCAAGAATCATATTCACCGATAATGCCGATAATCTTTCATTGATCCCAATATTGCAATATCTGGCTTAGACCTTAAATTTGTGGAGATAGTCCTGACATCCGTCCGCGTCTTTTTGCAAACAAGAATCAGAGCTAGAATCATCGTCACCGATAATGCCGATTATCTTCCATTGATCCCAATATTGCAATGTTTGTCTTAGTCTTTAAATTTGCGAAGACAGTGCTGACATCCGTCAATGAAGAATCAGAATAAGAATCACCTTGACTGGGCTCTGTATTGTGTCTAGGATGCGAAGGCACTTCAATGGTTGGACAAAAGAATTTCTGCGCTCTGGGAAGGAGCGTAATATACTGACAGGAATTTTTGTATACATACTTCACACAGGGCTTAAAAATCAGAGTATTAATGGAACAGATGTGGCGTTCAGCATTCAGGTTAAGTGCCTAGAACGTCTGGACTCTCATAGGTTCTCTTTCTGACCTATCGATTTGCTCAAGATCAGATTAAATGACCACGGAGCTATTTCATAATAGGGAATTACAAATCGTGAGACTTGGACTGAAGGCAACCCCTGTAGGGTTGTGTTGCCAGCAATGATTTACGGATGATTCCTAGACGAAACTGGGTGTACCTAGCCCAGTATCCTTCAAGCAGAGATTCACATCTTAGACGTCTGCACCCACAGTATCCTTCTTAAAGGAGGATATTTACATATTTACAGATAGTCAGGATGCTATCATTGCATTGTCTTCGTGGAGAATTTCCTCCAAGCTGGTTAGGGAATGCGTGAACAAAATCCAACTGCTGGGTTCCCGTAATAGAGTCATTCTCTGTTGGCTATCCTGGACATTTTGGAGCGGAAATTCGATAGCTGATGAGCTTGCGAGACTGGGTTTCTCTTCGCCCCTTGGCAGCGCCTATCTGTGGCATTAGCTATGGTCAACAAATGCGCGAAAGGTGGATATAGGAAATATTGATTCTTTTTACCGAAGTTAAGTCTTACCCTGGGATCCCATCAGAACTGTAGCACTTCGTAGAATGCATCTAAGGTTCTTGGTAGCCTACTTATCTGAGCACAATATTGTAAGTTATCACTTACATAATCGGACTCTTCAGAATGCAGTTTTGTTTTGAAGACGGCCTTCAGGTCGCAGCCACTTTCTAGGTGAGAGAAACCCAAAAAAACGCTTTGCAAATTTAGTCCGTGACACGAGTCGAGTCTGAATTAGTGATAATGTAATGATTATTTCATTCTCTTAACAAGAATAGAAGCGATTTGTCTTTTCAATACTGAGGGTACTAGACAGATTGGCCTTGAGGCTTGAAGATCATGGTTACTAGCGGTATTCCATTTAGGCAGCAATATTTGTTAGACATTTTTAATTTATGGTCTCAGTGCCACTTTTTTCAAGAATTCACACTATTTGGGTCTTAAGCCCTCCACCTCCTCCGATTCTGTTCATAAGTAAAAAAAAAGCCATTCAATATCTCCTTTCTTCAACTCGTACGCAACCCTATTTCTTGCTTTTGAATCATTTGTACAGCTTCATCGACATTAGTCCGCTTTTGCAAATACATTATATAATAAAATCAGGTAAACTGAAGGTCACAGTAAAGGAGATTTAATTCAAACATGTAAAATGTCCTTGTAACCATTACAGCAACGCACAAAATGCATCAAACGAGGTTTGACTGTATTGCACAAATTGAAGTGACTCTTTACCCCTTCGAGGATGTCGACTCAGCCGTCTTCGCCTTGAGCTAGGCAACTTTTCACTTTTCATTGCAGTGAAAGTGGCCAAAGGGAACAACAACAACAGCGACAACGACAACATTGAAGCCAATCTTCAACAAACCAAGCCAACTTGGCAGACTACCTTCAATCATTGTCACAAATTCACTTTGCATAGAAATTTAATTTGCACGCTAAGAGCAAACTATGTTTAATCCAATTTGCTTATCTGCTCATCGTTTACTTTCCAGCTCTGACCTCCTCCTCAATACCTAACGATGTTTTTCTTCTCTTTCAGGTGCCCAGCTATATGTCGGAATTCGTAATGGTCACTGCCTGGGTGCAGGATACCGGCATGCATTTGTATCCGAACACAGACATTGGTGGCAAGTACACGGTACTCTCCAATGGGGAATTGTACATAAATAATGCGGGACCCAATGATGCATACAAAAGCTATACATGCCGCACAGTAAATAGACTGACAGGTAAGTGCTAATCGCATTAGGTTGAGCTCATTGAATGAGCGACACTACATGGTCATGATTTTCATTCAAATATCGAAGTCGGTGCTTAAAATGTTTGCTTAAAAGTACCAAACCTTGCAACATTTTCTCTAATCCTCAACTCAAGGTGTATATTATTCAATACTAAAGTAGCTTGTTTGCTTGTGGTATTTGTATATGTGTGTGTGCTCCTGGAGAGGATGCTTTGAAGCTATCGTTCTAGCCAATATTCAGCTCATAAAATTTATTTAATTGCCAAATTTTGATTATTCATCGAAACAGAAAACTATTTTTGATTTGTAATCAGAAATTCTTCTTCTCTAAACACTCATTGCATATTCTTTTGAATACCTTTTAAATTTGTGCAGCATTACCCTATTCTTCTGATTAAATTTTTATTTAGTCCAGTTAACTTTTTAGAGTAACTTGAGTATTAGCTCAAGCGTACTTTCAATGTACTTTCGAAGATAGATATATCAAGCAAGGCCAGGAATTTTTCATGTTTTTTATCAAAACGGACAGATTTTTCGTCACCAATTTGGTGTAAGAGTTCCTAAGGATTGTATTTACAAGTGAAGAAAAACCGGTTAATATCTCTCTGATTCAACTCATACGGAACCCTACATCTTTGCTAAAGCATTTCGAAATCTCTTGTTGAATCACCACCAATTGTATTGGCAAATTCGCTTTTTTCTTTTGGAACGAGTCTTCGGCAATTTTTTTCTCCATTTCGCCTGTTTTCGTAAACTCTATCTCGTCAACTGCTATGCTTGTCCTGGATGTCAAATTCACCGCTTTTGAAGCTCTCTCTCTACTACTACTACTTATTGTGGACTCCTAAGTGGAATGTAATCATTCATCGTGTTGTCGTTATAACGTGAAATTAGCACCTCCAAATCCTCTGTGCTAGCTGCCGTAGCCAATAATTGTTGGGTACCCCTTGGAGACATGTTTCCATTATTGTTTTGTTCCATGTTATACTGAAATCTTTTATGAGAATCAATAAGTGATGGGTTCAAAGATTCTTTAGTTAAAACCGCCCCTGATATGGGGAAACAGACGTTTATTTTATGGCAATTTAGCTGCCAAAAAGGCATCAGGGTTTGTTGTTGACTGCTCTTAGCTTCAGGACTCTTCCTCGACCTTACCGGCATGGGTGGCCCTACCGATAGCTATGCTACCACCGGCGTCGCTCTTGGATTCAATAAGCCATCTCACCGCGACAAGGTGGCAATCCCCGAGAAGGCTCGAATACTAACATCTTTGATAGATAATAAATTTTTAATGCAAGTACAGGTTTATTATGTGGTTACGTTGACATTTGACTGATAAAAGCTAATTTTTTGCTATTTGGCTTGTCACCTGAGAAGGCTCTTGTCATCATGAAATGTCTTTTCGGAACACATGGATCATTTTCCGCAAGCATCTTGGCTTAAAACCATACAAAATGCAGCCAGTGCAAGAGCTGAAGCCGGGTGACCTGCCACAACATCGCATGTTCGGTGAATTGGCTTTGGAAATGCTCGCTGAAGATCCGCATTATTATCTAAGAATTGTCTTCAGCGATGAAAGGCATTTCTGGTTGAATCTTCTTATGTCCTTTTGCAGCTGTTGGAGCATAGAGCCTTAGTTGGTTTTCACTATATTGTTATTTCTAAAACATGGGGCTTGCACCTCCAAGTCCGCTGCCCAAGCAATGGGATTAGCCGCATGGTATCATAGGTACAACTTATAGATTGAATATTCCTTGTGTTTACTCTCTTGCTTATAAAGAAATATGTAAAGGAACAGGGTTCTGAAAGTGGGTTATAAGCTCAAGGTCAGTCCGGAAAATGACAAGTCACTTTTAAATAAACCGCCCCTAACCTGGAGAACAGAAGCCGCTCATTCTGAGTGCAGACGCTAAGTTGTGGATCGTTCTTCATCTTCACTGCTCCTCAATGATTGTACCGACATGGGTGGACCTATTAGTAACTATGCTTGGACGACATAACTGATGTTATTCGTGAGTTACAATCCGATATGTTGAAAGAAAGTATTCCATTATTGGTACAATTTATTTCCCGAATAAATGCTTCAATATTGGCTTCCAGTACGTCAATCGTTGCTGGCTTAACCCTGTAGACATGAGCGTTAACGTGGCCCCACAAGAAATAATCCAAAGGAGTTAAATCACACGATCTAGGAGGCCAATTGACGGGCTCCAAACGTGAGATAAACTATTCACTTATGCGGCTCTTAATTGGGCCATTGTTTCGCGTGCCGTGTGGCATTTGACACCATCTTGTTGAAATCACATGTCAGGCATGTCCAATTCTTCCATTTTTGGCAAAAACAAAAAGTCGTCAATCATCAGACGGTAGCGCTCGCCATTCACAGTAACGTTCCAGCCATTGTCGTCTTGAAGAAATACGGCCCAATGATGCCACCGGCCCATAATCCACACCAAACAGTGACTTTTTGGGATGCATTGGTAGCTCTTGCAATGATTCTGGCTGGTCTTCACTCCAGATGCGGCAATTTAGCTTGTTGACGTATCCATTCAACCAGAAATGAGCCTCGTCGCTGAACACTATTTTTCGATAAAAATGTGAATCTTCCTCCAACTTTGTCAGCGCTCATTCACCAAATGTTAGACGTTGTGGGAGGTCGTGTGGCTTTAATGCTTGCAGCAGCTGTATCTTATAAGGTTTTACACACAAGTCCTTTCGCAACATTTTTTTGGAGTAGCCAATTGCTGCGAACGGATTTGAGTCACTAACACTGGCGGATAAAGCCGCAATTTTTCTTCGGTCTTCACTCTACGTATGCGTGTTACTGGTTTAATGTCCAATAATGTAAACTGGGTTCGAAATTTAATCACAAGCTTCCGAATAGCTCCTTCAGTAGGCCGACCAAACTGCATTTCCTTGACCGAGCATGAATTTTGGTAGTAAAATTCAATAATTTGCAAGCGTTGTTCATTCGCGAGTCGATTCATGGTTAAATTAAAGACCAAACTGAAAAAGACAGGACACGATTCATGCGTGATCTGTCAAAAACAGTGTTTCCAAAAAGATACCAGCAAAAAAATCACCCGTTATGAATAGATTACTTTAAATTATTTTCGTTTGGCTTATCATTGCCAACACATTATTTTTATTTTTGGAATTATCGTTAACTAATATAAATTATAAGCACTAAGCAACAGCCAATTCGAGAATGATATAGCTCTGATTAGGATTAGTGCTGGACAGAAATAGCAAGTCACAAAAACGATTTTCACACTCAAGTCTACGAAATTTTTGTTTTTTATGTATTTTATGAAGCTTATGGGCAATCGAATTTTTCGAAAGAAGAATTAAATAATAATGTATATCCATAACTCTATTTCCATGCACCCACAAAGAAGTGGAAAATCCTTGAAAAACCAAAATAACATATCTTAAGAATTCCTAAAAATTGGCAAATTAGAGAAAAATCTTAAACGTTTAAAAGTTGTCTAAATGGATTGACACTTTTTTGCGAGCTCTGATTTACTATTCCTAAACAGTTCAAAGTTAAAAAACCCCCCATAACCAAACTCTGTCCCTGCAACTGGTCAAGGAAGTCAGGGTTCTTTCTGTATTACGTAAATGTTTACAAACTTAATAAACCTCTAACCTTAAATGTTTGTTAGGTAAACATGCATCTCTATATACACATACACACAAATATATATACATTTGATTGTAAAATTTGACCAAGTCCAGTTTGGCGTTGATGTTGTGCATAATTTATGATGCGTGACATTCAATGGCAAGACAAGTTACTCCTTACACACATATGTACATATGTGTGTATATACATGGTATATAAGCAAACAAACACTTGTGTTTATTTACAAAAGCTTACACATACACACTCACACACACACACACATATACTTAGAGAAAAGAAAAGCCAACAGAAGATATAAATTGTGCTGCTTATTTGAAGTTTATTGTGTGTGAAAATGTGCTTAAGCTGAATTTCTATTAGCCTTTGTGAGCATATATTTCACATCATCAATCAATACGATAAAACTTGCTACACCCACTCACACACACTCACACTCTCACTTACACAAAACAGGACTTTCTCTCCTTTCTTCTGTGAGTGTGTGTGTGCGCGCGTGTATATACTTGATTCAACTTTATATACATTTCGGTTTATGTTCGACTTTCGAACTTTAATTTATTTTTATACTCTGAAACCGGAAATGGAAAAAGTGTTCCATATGCTACGTTCTTAAGAAAGCTGCAAAACGGAAACGAGACGTAGAGAATAAAACATAATCTGAGTATTTGGTCAGAAAATAAAGTAAAGGTCAGCTTTAAGTTTTTGTCAGCCAAGAGGAGTTTTCATATTTCTCATATATCAAAGCTTGTTTATTTAATCCTCAAATAGATAAGAAGTGCCAGGTGGTTGATTTGATAAAAATAATGATTTTCCTCAGACAAATTTCGACCAGCCGTTTCCTGCGGTTGGAATCGAAATCATTGAAAGCCTTTTCGTAATGCTCACCGGCACTTTAAACAAAATTTCATCTACCCTCCCTTGCTTTTATCCTTAAGACTGCTGCAGTCCCTCCAAATCCCCCTACTTTGAAGCCGAATTATTCTAAACGACAAAATGAAAATAAATTTTTCTCTTTTAAATTTTGAACAGCCATTTTCCCCATCGTAAAATCTTTTTAAAGTGCTCTATGGTCAATCGCTACGTGAGAGTATCTGAAACTGATATATTTCCTACATCCCATAGACTTTTTTTCTTTCAAAATGAAGAGATATGGAACATAAATGTCTATCCGAAAAGTAGTTCGACTGATTTTTTGTCGAGTGAATGAAAAGACTTCCGAAAGTTTTTCGGTATTGTATTGGTAGAACAGGCCGTAGTGAATTGTAGATCGATCGTCTTCACGACTTTTGTTAGCTCCTTGCATGATGAGAAAGAAGTCTTTTGACCAAGATCTAGTCGATAATGTTGGTGCGAATACAAGCATTGTAGTTAATGTGGTTACTAAGACGAACGCTTAAAAGTTCGTGACACCCGAAATCTAAGCTTAGTACGTCATACTCAAAGGTCTATTCACCAGAAGAAAGTGCATTTAAGAAACTCAACGCAGAAAATCATGAAGTGATTCTCAGAGAATTTAGACCATAGCAAAGAATTGTTAATGCAGTTTTCCACATGGACGGCCTTGAAAGACTGCCATCGCTGTCAAGGACTTCTGGCGACTTCATTACTTCTTTCCCCGCACAGATTACAGATTGCAGTTTGACTATAATTCAGTAAAAATAATTTTCTATCTAAGATATTATAATTTTATTCAAATTTTTTCATACATAAAGTTAAATTAAGATTCTATTATACAACAATATCACATGAATAACCATCAAATACAATTCGTATATCAGTTGAGAAATTATCCGACAATTTTGTTCGCTCCGGTTTATACAGTTCTGTGAACTAAGACGATGAGACGATTATATGGGCTTGATTTAGTTGCATATCTATAAATTTATAGCACTAAAGAGTATAAAAATTTCGGTGTTTGTCCATGCTACAATTTGAGGCTTTATTTTTCTTTAATTTTATGTTTATTCCCCTGTGGTTTTCATTTGATTGGCAAGATTTTAAATGCACACACAAACTAATCAAAATAAGTTTTGTTCTCCAATGAATAGGAAATCCTTTGTTGTGTTGACACTTTTATTAAAAATAAATTGTAGTATATTTAGTGTTTTAAGCAAATCATGATGACATGTTCGGAAAGCCATCAAAGAATTTTAAAAATGATTCATCTGAGTTCATGTTTTGACTGCCTCTTTGTAATAAAAAACTTCAATTTTAATTTAAATCAAACTCAGCTTTTGAATTTTTCGAAAGAATCGGGTATCTTGCCTTAAATATGGTGATTCAGGTGATTCCTTTTTAAGATAAAACAAAATTAAAGTACTTGCACAAATCAATGGCATAAATTTTCTAAGAAAATTAAAAAAAAAACGTGATTAACTTAAACTTTTTAATTTCAACTAAAGTATTTCTTGGGAACAAAATTAAAATAAATTGAATGCAAAATGTATTAAGTTTCAAATTTTAAATAACAATTCATTTATGTTTTATCGAGAGCATATATTTCAGAGAAGACTAACTTTTAATTTCACATTCATTATGGATTGCATTTTTATTATGGATTGCAACAATAAAATTCTCAGCTGTTGTTTTTAATTTTAACCATATACAGTTTCTTTGACTAACCTAAGTTAATTACGTTTAAATGCAATATTCTAGGAAATATTCAAGAAATATTTAATATTGAATCGAAGCAAAAAAGGACAGACATCATTTGGCGAACAAAAATATAAAGCTCTTTGACCTTATTTTGTTTTAAAAAAAACCTATCATCAACAAATGGCTTCAAAAGAAATATTCGGCCGCGCTCCGGCGAAGGAAAAACTCTATGCAAATAAAATTGGGATTCGTTTTGACGGCTCTCAAATCCAAATTTTTTGTCGCCATCTTCTCATATTTCCCTAGCTCATTATTAGCTCAGGTTTACACCTTTTGAGGGAAATTCCTTACGAATTTGCTATTCCAATTACAAGAGACAAAGCTCGGCCCACCTAGTCATATTAGAATTAAATCATTGTTGTTTTCCAAAGCACCGTTGAATATATGGAATGGATAAAAAAAAAAAGGCAAAAGTATTAAACTTAATTGAGCTTAAAGAGGACTATATACCAAAAAGGTCACTATCGTCTTCAGCTGACCTCGTATGAGTTCAGTCATTCCCTGTACATTGGTACTTATTATTGAGAAAGGGATACATTTAGCCGTGCTCCAAAAAACAAAGAAATCTTAACTATTTAGGATTCGTTTTTGCGTGCTCCATAAAACAATTTTGTTGTGGATATTTCCATATTTACTTTCAATAAACTAGTTTACACAAAAAATTATCATTCGTAATAAAGTGTTTTTAGGAACATTTAAAATCAGGTAAGAACTGTAGATGATATGGAAGGAAAGTTTCAATCATTATCAATCACACTTTTGAATGAAAAAAAATGTTTCACTCAACAATTTTCGTTTGCGTTCCATAGCATCTACAGTTACTATCTGATTTCGAAGATCTTAGACTCGAAATATTCGTAAAAACAATTTTGTGTAGCTTAAAGCTTAATATAGTGTAATTTTTTGTTAACTACAATAAAAGCAAACCAAATGTTTAATGGTTGAAAATTAATAATTTTTTTGACCAGGCAACCACGCTTTTGCCATATATCACTGAAAAGAGCACATCAATACCTTTTAATCTAATCGTCTAATTGTCGGTATATTTCTAACTTGATGTTGGTATAAATATAATCAAAGACAAAGAATATTTTAAAAATTATTGTATTAGAAAACGCGTACTTTCTTAATTCGTTTAAATTCTTAAAAATTAAATTTCGATTTGGTCAAATTTGCAGCACCAAAAACGAGTCTGAATAATTTAATTTTGTTCTAATGTATGTAGCATATACGAGGCATGTTGAAGAAGTATCGCGAATATTGTATTTTTTCAAAAATTATTTATTTATTCATGAATATCTATTTGGTCCCCTTTATCGTGGTGCAAAAGCCAATTTTTGTTCTTCCACAAATCCGGGCGTTTCAGGCGGATTGCTTCGCGCAAATTGCGCATGACTTGCAGGTAATATTCCTTATTGACCGTTCTACCCTTTGGCAAGAACTCATGATGCACCACGCCCCTGCAATCGAAGAAAACTGTGTGCAAAACTTTCACATTCGACCGAACTTGACGCGCTTTTTTCGGTCTTGGTTCGTGTGGCAGCTTCCATTGAGATGATTGAGCATTGGATTCCACGTCATAACCATAAACCCACGATTTGTCACTAGTTATGATCCTCTGGAGGAATTTTGGGTCGTAGCGGACAAGGGCCAACATCTCATTAGCAATGTTCATGCGATGCTGTTTTTGGTCAAAATTGAACAATTTTGGTACGAATTTCGCGGCGACCCGTCTCATGCCCAAATCATTGATGAAAATCGAATGGCACGAGCCAATCGGTATGTCTAGGTCCTCAGCAACTTCTCTAACGGTTATTCGACGATTGGCCAATACCATTTTCTTCACTTCATCAATTTTTTCGTCTTTTGTTGGAGTGCTCGGACGTCCGACACGCCTTCTGAGAACATTTTGTACCACCGATAAACTTCTCCGTATGCCACAGTCAACATTCGGAATGCATCCACGCACTTAATTTCGATTTTCACACAAAATTTGATACAGGTTCTTTGATCCATTTTTTTGAATAGGTAAAAACCGAAGACGAGCCAAAATACGTGCAAGCAAAGTAGCTGTCAACAATCAAGTGAACATTCAAAATGGCCGAACTTGTCGGCATAAGTAAGAGCCATGAGTACCAACATAACGCCACAAAAAAATCAAAATTCGAATATACGTAACCCGCGAAAATTCAAAATTCGCGATACTTTTTAAATACACCTCGTTGAAGAAGACATTTCCGACTTTCTTGATCGTGGAAGCCACTATAAGTGACTAAATAAAAAAAAATTTTCAATTGATATAAAAAATCACCTTAATCGGCTAGTATATTATTATAGTATTTGACAACTTTCAAAACATTTAGTCAAAAAAAAAGAATAATAAAAAAAGACACAAAACGCCCTCTGTCAAAAATGGATTCCTCCACCCCGAAAACCCACAAATACACATTTGGCTAGGACAAAAATAGCTTTTTTGGCCTTTTCAATACAATGTCTAAGTCGATTTTTAAATCCCTCTAACATATTATATAAAAAAGGTTTTTTTCTCATCTTTTTGAAATTGAAGAATATGTTGTGTGTACAGCAGAAGATATTTGTTTCTCATGATTTTTTTTCATGTTTTTATAAAGTAAGGAATTTTGGGTAGAAAGAAGTGGAATTTGACTAAAGAGGAAATGAAAGAGCGGAAGCGAGAACAGATGCGTTAAGCATTAAAGAAAAGTTATGAGAAGAATAAAGAAGTAATTTCATTTTAAGTGGGCCCCATGAGCCCCTTGCGGTGATGTAGCGGTGGGGGTTGGTGAGCGAAGTGAGTAGTGGTGAAGCCCCTAGTTTTGTAAAAAATAAATCCATATTTTTAGGTTTATTCTAGACTCATAGTTTCTTGGGAAAAGTTGCTTAGAGTAACCCAAAGAATCAAAATCGCTAAGAGCCTTTATACCAAAAAAAATTAATGTTCCCTTTTACAGATACTAAATTTCCTTGTTTTGTTTTTTTTTCATTTTAGGAGCTCTTTTCGTGTCATAATTATACCTTTACTGCAAACTTTCATTTTATTTATTAACAATTCCGTAGCTACATGACTGCTACAAAACATATCAGTGACTATAAAATATGGCAGATACACACACACACACACACACACTCGCACATTTCCATATATAAAGGTTCACATGCAGGATCCATTGTTTGGCCAGCATCATAAACTGCTTAGAGTGCACTCATTAAAAGTGTAACATGGAACAGTTGATGGTCGTGGCTGTTGGAGATTACGGCTCAGCGGCCATAACTAATTCATTTAGCAAATGCACAACGAGCTCCATACACACACACAAACGCACACAGATACACACACACCTATACCTATTCAGGACATGACGTAAGCATACCTGCGTATAAAAGCTGGCAACACTTTTGCGCTGGTGCATAATTACAATTTAAACCCAAAATCCATTTATTTTGCACAATAACTGGAGCAACAATGGCAACTAACAATAATACAGCAGCTAATGCATCGAGAGAGATGCTGGTAACAAAAGAGAGCCAGGGGAGGGGCGGGGCAGACGAGGGCAAAAGAGATACTGTGGCAAGGTTGGCTGCACAGTGGTTGCAACATATTATGGTGTTAGCCGATGATTGTCTTAATGAAAATTCTGCTGCTGCTGCTGCTGTGCATGTCAATATTATGCATTAAACTAGCATGTGTACACACTGGCACACTTATTCACTAACACACACATGTGTGTGTACATATGGCCAAAATAATAACTGACTGCTATTGTAATTTTGTACAAATTTGGACGTAGACATTTAATAGGGAGAGCATCGTTAGATTGGTTGTCATGTTGTGTCAACAGTTATAAATGGGATGGAATTATTTGAACATTATTTTGAACATGAGCTCTAATTACACTAGTTTACAGCTAAATGTATCCACAATAGATTTTACTTGTTTACGTAGTAAAATGGCATGTTTAAACTGCAAATGAAGTCCAAAAATTTTTCATGGAATGGGCTTGGAAATATTTCGAAAACTCAGTTTTTGGAAACTAAAAAAAAGTGCCTATCTCTGGTTGTACTTCACTGATCTTGATTATTTGTAGGTAGGTCTATGAAAAATTCACTTGAATTAAAGTGAATATAATATTAAGGAATAAAAAAATTAAATTAAAAATTTAAAAAACCCCGATACAAGAACTTAAGTAATTTTCATTTAAAAAGTAAAAAATAATAAAAGAAACTTAATCGCGTCGATTATATTTGGAAAAAATTTTTGTAAGATTAACGGATTGTTTATTATTTAATTTAATTAACTAATTTAATTTATTTAAAATTTTTCATAATTTTCCATAAGTTTTTAATTTACTTTTTTGTAAGTAAAATAAAAAATTACAAAATTTTTATTTTATGGAAATTTTACAAAAATAAAATTACAAAATTTTATAAATTTTGCTTATGAACTTGTAAACTTTGGTCGATTACAAGGACAATCAGTGACTTTTTTCAAAACAGGAGAAATTATGCTAAAATTTTTATATTTACCTACAAAAAATTAAAAAATCCATTTTTTTTCATCATCAAATCAATCAGTGACTTTTCAAAACAGGAGAAATTATGCTAAAATTTTTATATTTACCTACAAAATTAATCCATTTTTGTTCATCATCAAATCAAAAAGTATGCCTTCCAATAAATATTATAAAAATTAACAATAATTTTTGCCATTTTTTGACAACAAAAAATTAAAAAAAAAATGCATAACAGAATTTTCGTTTTTTTTTTTTAACATTGTTTCACCAAATCGTTTTGATTTAAAATTACACCAAATAAAGAACGTATAAAACACATGTTTAAAATCAAATGGTGCTTGACATATTTAAGAACATACTTTTATAAAAATAATGAAAATTTCATTATTTTTTAAGTAACTAATGTGTTGATTAAAAAAATTTTCAATATTTTCTTTAAATCATCCCTAGTGCTAACTTAGATTAAGATAAAAAATTGGCTCCAAAATATTCAGTAGTTTTAGTCGCTAATTAGTCATACACGTGGACAAACAGCGACTTTTTTTTCAAATTAAGCCGCACCGCGTTAGAGTTTAAAAACTGAAATTTGAAGTCTAAAAGTAATTTTTTTCGAACCTAGTTCTTGCATCTAATTGCAATCATTACTTGTTCAAAAATCGCTGGGGCAGTTTCCAGTACCTTATCCAGCTAGACCCTTTCATAAGAATTAGTAAATTCATAACGTCTTTGTGCAAAATCGTCGATTGTATCATCTACCTCTCATAGGATAGATAAAAAAATCCCTTTTTCCACGAAATTCGTTATGTTTCGAGTGTTTTTGAAGATATCGTGACCAAATTTAGTGCTCCGAAGTTTATATAGCTACCAAACACTGTATCAAATTTGATCAAAATCGGTTGTATATATCATCTTGCGATTTTAAGTTTTGATTGGCCCTTTTGTTTGTATCAAAGCTCCCCCAGACGATGTGGCGAGAGTTTGCGTTGCAGTCAAGGATGAGGGGTATATTCTTGCCTTTACAACACTTAACCATACGGTTCAATGGTTTAGTCGAAGCTGTTGGGGATCACCCAAGAAGTAGACCGATGGGATAAAAAGCTCCTTGTGGATGACTTCCATAAGCGTTGCAATAACCAACATAACATCTGAGATTAGAAAAAACTTTTTATTTTTGCCTATGCCGTTCTGGTTCTGTCGATTTTCATATATTAGATCAACTTACCGTTTTTGTTCGCCTCTTTGATTAACCCTATTTGAGAGCTACTCAAAGCAAACCTTTTATCTAGTTCTGCGGTAGCAGCTGTAGCATGGTGGAGATTTGTTTGGACATACCTCATGGTATACAGTTAACGTCTATGGTGCTGAAAGTCGACTTTGCACCTCTCTCAACGCTCATATCGGCTTCTTCTTCAACGTTCTTCTCCTCATCCGCTTTAAGTTTTGGTTGAACTTGGCCGAGAATTTAGAAAATAAGGCCTTTAAGCTCTTCCATTTTATCAGCCGATTTTTGATCGACTGCTAGTACCAGCATGGGACTGATTCTTTTATTTGACCGACTCAGCGTTCTCCAGGAGCCTATTGGGAGATCCGCGATTTCTTTTTTAACGAATGAAAAAATCGTTTCGGTTTGCGTCGTCACTGTATTGAAAAAGTATCCGACTAGGACTTTTGGGGAAGGAATCTTATCTTTCTATATAGCCCGTAGCGATGCACCTTCTCATAGTTTTGTAATTAGAGCCGTCCGCTTTACCCACTCCGACGTTTTATCGTTGCTGTAGAGTAGTACCATTAAGTCCGGAAATTAAGGGGATATATTTAACCTACATTCCCATTCAGCCACCTTGTCATTAGATCAACCTGAATTAGGTTCATCCCGGTTAGGACTGTTTAGAGTCTAGGGTCTAGAGACTATAATCTCTGAAGGACGGCATACTTTGACTTTTTACATTAACATGCGAAGTTTTGTGTCATCCACCTGTGTTATCCCGCAGCGGCCGTTTACTCTGATCGCTTCTGGAGGGGTTTTATTAGATGACCATTTTCGCCTGACCCTTGGCATCATCAAGACTAATACTCTTCTTAAGCAAGAATTTCAGCCTCTTTCTTGCAGCTCCATATAATCTTTTTTACCTTGGCTGCCATAGCCCATTTGTCAGCATATTTGGGGGTCAAAGCTACAACTACCTCTGCCGTATCGCTATGCTCCATGAGCTGCTGCTCGTTATCATTGTGTATATTAAGGCTACTGGCGTCCTCTGAATATGAATGAATATAACGAAAAATATTAAGTTGTCAATAATGTTTAAATTTTAGACCTGCCTTTAGAAATATATTGCATTTGGCTCAAAAAAAAAACGTGCCATAGAATACATAACCCCAAGAAGCTGTTAAATTTTTAGACGAAACATGGTTGTAGAGTATTCCATATTCATGATATCATGCTAAGGCTGACACCTTATTTATTGCCGTCCTCGACAAAAAATATGAACATTTTAGTTAAAAGGCTGAATTGCAATTTGTATTTTTTCTCCGCACAAAAACTGACCATTCTTGCGTGCCCCTCTTTAAAAAATTACATCTTTTTTAAAGCATTTACATAAAGTGTAAAATAACAACAAAAGTGAAAAGTAGAATTTATAGGTATATATATGTAGTATATACATGTAGCATGCAACATAAGCATAATGAAGACGTAAAAAAATGTGTATAGGTCGGGTCAACTACTGACAGTGGGATACTCTGCACTTTGTTTTTGTCAATTACATTTCAAATTTGCACAGAAATGTTTTGTATATCAACGTTTTAAATTTGATGGCTCCTCCTTGTTTATAAACATAATAGGGGAACAAAATTTATACCTTTTTATTCAAATTTTTAGACGTTTTCATTCGTTTCTGTTTATATAGGTTAGGTTAGGTTAGGTTACACTGGCTGGTCACACAAGAGAGTGCAGCCTAGCATAGACCTTTTGGTCCTTAGCTGTGCCAGGTTGGAGGTTATTACACAAAGTAATAGTCGGTTAAAAATTTGACTTTTTTGGCGAAATTAACGGTCAACTTGCAGCCTGGCCACCTCTTCTAGATCGACAAACGCTGGTTCTCCTAGGGTAGTCAGAGGATGTCTAGAGATGGCTGGGCAGTCGCAAAGTACGTGTGTTAGGGTCTCAGGGACTTCCGGATCCCTGCAGAACCTGCATAATTCGCTTGTCGTTAGTCCCATCCTATGCGCATGCTTCGCTAAGAGGCAATGTCCTGTTAGCACACCCGTGATGGTTCTGCATTCAGTGCGTGAGAGTTTGATTATGAAATTACTTTGTTTAGCGGCTTGACTATCTATAAAGAGGTTTACCTTTTCTCTAGTTGAAGTGTCGGTGCATGCCAGCTCAGCCGCCTTCATTGTGGCGAATACCCCAGCTTGAAAGATGCTGCAGTGGTCCGAGATCTTAGACTTGTTATGTTCGTAAAAGAATTCTCTTTTATCTTGAAGATTAACACAATTTATTGAAAATTTTTTAATTTTATATATTTCAGTATAGAGCACATCAATAAATCTCCATCACAAGGGCGCCATCAGAATTTTTCGCCACTAGGGGCAAGTCATGTATATTCTGAAAAACAAAACGCCAAAATATCAAAAGTTTGGTTATTTAAGAACTTTAGGTTCTTGACAAAAATCCCACTAGGGGCCAATGTCACTACTGGCCCCTACCTGCGGGCACCCATCTCCATCATCTTTCATTTCGATAAGAAATTTTGTTCACGAGATATTAACGAAAAACTAAAGCAAGTGACCAAAAACAAGTTTTTTTCTCGATCCAACATTAACCTAAAAACACTTTTACATGAAGGACTTATACCGTCAAATCGTTGCCCTACTCGAGGCCGATTATTTTTGAACTAAGAAGAGTCTGCCATAGTCTATCCTTGACCTTATAGATGCAGTGTATAACAACTGCCTGGACATGGCCAGCTGACCTCAAGCTGTGCTTGTGTGTATGTGTACATATGCGTGGGAGATATGAGTTTATATGTATGGGTAAACACATGTGGTAGAGAAATCAACTTTATTGCTTTCATTTACTTTTAATTAATTAAAAAAACACTCACATTTACGCGCACCCACACACACACATCTACACATATACACCTTTTTTTTATTGTATAAAATAAAACTGATATAATATGCAACATATACGTGTGTGTGTGTGTGCAGCTGGAAAGTATGCTACATAAATTTCAACGCTTTTAAATCTAAGTAAATTTCAGATGGTCGCGCAGCAGCTCTGGTTGTTGTTGTTGTTGTCGCCTTCGCCACTTGAGTAATTTTTTTCTCCACATATTTCTCATTTTTTATATTCCCTTTTGCGCTTCTGATTCTCTCTACCTCTTCTCACATTTTCTCTGTTTCCTTACTGTCACAGGTGAAATACAAATTTCCACATATCCCGGTCGCATTATTGTAACAGAGCCCAAGGGTATGGTGCAGCCGCGCATAAACGTGGAGAAGCATTCGATGCGGCATGTCGTGCTTAATGGGCAAACAACGTTGCCATGCATTGCTCAAGGACATCCGGTGCCAACATATCGGTGAGTATGACTGACTAACATGGCCATGGCAAAGCTTTAAAAAAAAAGTAATTTAAAAAAACTCGACAGATGTGACAGAACTTTAAGTGGGTAGTAGGTTAATCTTTTTTTTTTAGAATAGCCATATATAGTATATCCACATAAGCGTACCAAGCAAACAGTTGTTACCGAGTTTATGTCTTTGTCAAATATTTAACGCTTTGGCAGAGAAATGGGATAAAAGCAACATAAAAATTCCTATTAAATTGTTTAGAGCGTTGCTTGAAATATCTCATAAGTGAGAATTTGCAGCTTTTAGCAGCTGCTCATATATGACATTTGCATATTCTACGAAATTCTTGGTTTGTTTAATTAAAAGTTTGATATGACAGAAAGCGCAATTGTTTTATCTTTATATCTTAATAACTGACGTTTCAAGAAAGCGCTTTACTATGTTAATTAAATAATTTTGACAAAATGTACACAGGTATACAGATACTGCCGGTCTAAACCTTCATTACAAAAAAAATGTCACTTTTGAATGGTCAAAAATTCTTGAATTTTAATATACTTAAAGATTTAAGTATTAGATTATTCATTTAAAATTCAAACTAATTTCAAGTAAGCATAGAATATTTTTGCTTAAAAATGTCTAAGCAAGTTTTATTATATTGTCGTAAAGAAATTAGAAATAATAGAAATAACAGATACGTATCCGATTCCAACTGTGTGGAACCACTTCATATAAACTTCAAATGTAAAATCTGATTTTCCAAAAAGAATTTGCATAGAGAAATATTATTTAAAAATTACCAAAGGTGTAAAATTATAATAAGAGTTCAAGAGATCAATTACGAATTTCTTTTTCGCAAAGTTATGGAAATTCAAAACTACGAAATACATCATTAAGACGCCATTGGCTTTGCATTAAGCCTTCGAGACAATAAATTTGAAATGGGGGTATATTTTTCTGACTTCATATATGTTTTTAGCGACTACTTAATATAGAAGAGTACAAAAAAATGTTTGCCTCAAAATGCATTAGAAAGTTCTACTATATTGTTCTTAAAGAAATTAAAAATAATAGAAGTTCTTAATTCAAAAATTAACAGATCCGGTATCCAACTCCAACATTTGATGGAACCATTCATATAAACATAAATGTGAAAATGCATTTGCCAAGATATTTAGATGATTACTATAATAAGAGCTCCAGAGATCAATTACGATTTTTTTTTTTCTCATTTTCATTTAACCTTTGAGAAAATAGTTTTTTACTGTGTAATTTTTCTGGAAAATTTTTACTTGGGGTTTTTTTTTCTTTTTTTTTTTTAATGTGAAAAATGCTTTGCCAAAGAATATTTAGATACGTTATTATAATTAGAGCTCAAGATATCAATTACGATTTTTTTCTCATTAACGTTAAACCTTTGAGAAAATAGTTTTTTACTGTGTAATTTTGCTGTAAAATTTTTACTTGGGGCTTATTTTTCTGACTTCATATTCGTTCTCAGCGAAATCAACAATTTAATGTACATAACCTCAAAAAAACGCCGTTTTTTGTATACATAACCTAAAATATCTCAAAATCCTGACGTGATGGGAAAATTCTGACCCTGAATTCGTATTCTGCGAATTCAAAATTACTTCGGAAGTTATCTTTAGCTCTCCAACAACTGGCATGACAATTCTACAAATATTGTGAAATGCTAATGACGTCGGAGAGATACATTTTGTAAATTCGAATAGCATTAAACTTGGGAAAAAAAACGCAATTGAAATCTTTAACTCCTTAATTAACATAAATGGTAAGAGTAGTTCTAAATTATGTAACTGGAAACAGAGACAACAAATGTTTTTGCACCCTGTACATAGCCTCAAAAGTAGGAAAAAACTCAGTTTATCGAGTGTTATAACCTTAAATATCTCAAAATCTTGACGTCATGGGTCAATTCAGAAGGATTTCGGATTCTGTGCAGCAACAACTGAATTTATCCTGGAATTTGTAGTCCTGTAAAATACTAATGAGGTGGAAGGGATGTATTTCATAATACCGAATAGCCATAACTTTGAGAACAAAATATTTTAATTGATCTTTTAAACTCTTAAATTAAAGGGTAATAGATCTTCTGATTTATGTTACTAGAGTTGCAGACCACTTTTATTGCATCCTGTACATATGTGTCCTTAAAAGTAGAAAAAAAAAAAACATTACGGTACATAACCTCAAATATCACAATAATTTCATTTTTATTCACTATTTCATAGACATTACGGATACATGTGACGTTTAATTTCCAAAAAAAAAAACGAGTTCTGGCTTAAATAATTACCTTTTCTACTCAGTTATTAAATTATAATGAAAATAAGTAAATATAATAGCATTAGAGCCATAAAAGCCGGAAAGAAAAATACAAAAAATCCAATGAATACGTGAGACTTATATCCAAGGACTTATTCTATGAAATTCTTATATACAAGGTGTGATTTGATGCAAATCCGTTGATCCATACGAGTATTTTTTGATAGCAAAAAATCGCCGAGCACGCAAAACACTTATAACCTTTACGCCTCTCACAACCAAACATAAAATGCCATTAACTTGAAATTTGGTAAAGATGTTCGGGGAGAGTGTACCAACACAACAAAGCAAAAAAATCGATAATCGAAAATACGTTGCCCGCGAAATTTGAAAAGTCGCCTTACTTTTTGAACACACCTCGTATACATGTTTTTTTTTTAACACCTCCGAGAAGGGAAATTTCTTGACTGTAGTTTCTTTCAACAGTCAACTCCATAGAGTTACATCCGTCATTCTATATCACATAGTTGAGGATACCAAAATATGCCAATCTCAGAGATTAAGATTAAGGTCCAATACTGGTGCTTAAAATTATACGATGGCCAGAAAACAGATACACCTAATTTTTTTCATATTAGATACGTTTCCGGAAAACCGTGTAATAAAAGTTATAAAGTGACTCTATGAAAGCTGCTATGCAAGATAATTTAGAAGATAAGTTGCCTAACTAAATTTCTAAAAGACGATAAAAATATTTTTCGTAAAAATTTAAGTTGATTAGTTATTTTGAAACGGGCTAAATCAAATGAAATTGTATAAAAATGTTTTTTCTTGAGCATCATATTTAAAAATATAGGTGTATATGAAAAGAAATTTTTATAAAAACATTATTTTTTTATAAAATATCATCTTTGCTAGTTGGTGATCTTGATACAGCGTGATTTTTTGTAGATGTTCACAACTTTGATTTGGCAACACTGCTTTATCTGATAAGCCATTTTACAGCCGAATGTTACTTTTTGATGAGTTTGGTTTGACATTTCATTATGAGTAGTCTTACACCTGATCAAAATAATGGTTCCGCTTTGCAAACTTTTTGAAAATTCAAATTTTGTTCTCTGATGAAGCTCATTTTTGGCTAAATGGGTACTGAAATGAATAGAATTTTCGCATTTGGAGCAAGGTTACTCCACAAGCTTCTGTCGAAATACCATTTCATCCACAGAAATCATATTTAAACATATCATCAATATCATAAAATTTCTATCCAAAAAAGTCCGTTTTATTAACATTGACAATATATTACGTTTCTTTATTACGCTTTAACTTTTTACTTGTTTAACTCTTAAAAAACCACCCTTTATAAGCCACCTCTTATTGAAATTGTTAGCTTATAGTACTCAAGCAATAAAACCCAAATTAATTGCAAACTTTATTTTTTTTCGTTCTATTCGATACTATCTTGGGCTTTATGTCATCTCATGCTAATCTAGTTTTTTGGCATTCTAATGAGTGTGCAAATTGACCCATAAATTATGTTTGATAACATCAACTTTAATTTATTAACTTAGTTTAACTTGAAGTGGGATGGACCACTCTTTAGCTCTTATCACATTATCAAAAGCACTTAACTTTTCAACAAATTGTGGAACCCATCAGAACAGAGAAAGTTAGGCCTATGCGAGGCAAAGTTTAAGTGTTGCCAACAAGCTCGACACTTGTCACATTGCCAACTTGCCACCAGCAAAGCAAAAACATCAGGTGGCAAGTTGTTGCCTTAAGCGCTGTCGCAGCTGCGGCATGTGGCATGTGGCATGTTGTTTTGTTGCTTTTACAATATTGCTGATGATTCGCATGAACTGGCGGCATTTGTAAGCATCATTAAATATGCCATGCCACAAATGCAGATATTTGTCTTTCCACTTGAGTGTCTTGTCTTAAGATTTCCCCAGAGGCGTTTTTAATGCCAGCGTAAAAGTTTTTCGTGTGCGACCCTTGTAAACTCTCCATATTAAATACAAATCAATCAAAATGTCTGTCAGTGTGTGTGGGTTTTTTTTTTTTGGCAAATTGCGATTTGTATATAATTTCTGTTCGAGGTTATCAAGGCGATTATTACAGGAAATATGATTTGAGTGTTTTCTGCAGAATTTTTTGCAATACTAAAATTATAAAATAAAATAAAAAATAAAAGGTTTTTTTATATAGCGAAGTTTTGATGTTGGACAAATATAGGTTAGATTAGGTTAGGGCGGCAGTTGGGACTGACGTCCCAATTCACTTAGACCAAGGATAGGCCCATTGCAATACCGCTACAGTGAGCTATTTCACCACTCTTCCCCACTTGGGAGGTCCCCTATAAGAGATGAGGAAGCCATCCGCCAGCCTGAATAAACCTTAAAAGGCATTTTGAACACTGTTCAGAAAGCAGAGATAAATCGTCAAGAAGGTATGACATAAGGAACCTAAATCTTTGGCCGCCCAGCCCAGGGCAAAGACAGTAAAAGTTTTCCACCGTCTCCAGCTCCTCCTCATCGCCACAGCTTCTACAGAGGTCATGGTAGGGAGCATTCGACCTGGATGCGTTGTTTTCCACCAGCCAGTGTCCCGTGATGGCACGGATAACAGATGAGCCTTGGGCTCTATTCAGACAGTAAAGTTCTTTGGTTCTTTTACTGCAGTATGTCTGGCAAGTTTTCCGCGAGATCCTACGCGTGTTCGATATCCGATTCCACGTTTTATTTGCACAGCGACCGAAAAAATTTCGTATTCTCAGTTTACAGCTGGCCTTGGGTAGGCCCAGGCCCTCTCATTGTCTTGAAGAAGGATGCTGGTAGTTCCTTGTCTAGCCAGTTCATCCGCAATACAGTTGCCCTCGAAGTCCCTATGTCCAGGAACCCATATGAGGTGAATTGAAAAGTGCGCAGACCTCCCCCCTAGAGACAAGCGGCAGTTATTCACTGACTTCATACACAAAGTCATCGAAACTATGGACTTAACAGACGCTTGGGTGTCCGAGTAGATACAAATGTTTTTATTTCGAGCTTATCGGTTTTTTACTGTTGTCAAAGCCTCCTGGATTGCAGTGACCTCTGCCTGAATAATACTGCAGTGGTCCGGGAGTCGAAAAACAGTTCTAACGTTAAAATCGACCTCCGCCTACACGATCGTCTAGCTTGGAACCGTCCGTGTATATCTGTATCGAGCCCGCTGTGCCTGGTACCCTTGTATTCCACTCCTCCCTGGTTGGAATAAAGGCTCTGAATTTTAAAAGTGATGATTAAGACCTCTCAGCAATACATCCATCGGCCTTTGCTGTTCCCCCTTAGATTTGGGATAATTTAATAGAGTTTTCTTCTCTCGATCGAAGTATCATTAGTTAGCAGCCATGGCAGAGGCATGACCTTACCATGGGCCTACTTCCAGCCGCCCTCACGGCGAGAAAACGAGAAAACAATATAGAAATGAACTAACCCGCGTTACTAGCCCGGTAGGTGAATTTTTTAACAATATCCATCGACGCGAATAAAAAATTGGTTAGAAACTAGGATTTAGAATAACCGAGTGGAAAAAAGGAAATTTAATATAAATAAATCATTGCATTACTTTCAAAAACCGATTTTTTTTTATATCCTATCAAATCTTATCTTCAAACAGTATCACGGGGTACGAAACACCAGGATACATTCCATGAAAAAAAACGATAAAATATCATAATTTTACATTTCGTCTTGTTTAGAAAGAGTTGGTTGAGATTACACCAATATTGCGTGCTATCGAAATCTTGCAGAGGAAGCTAATCTTTATCATTATCATTATAGGAGTAGGACATACAAAGTTTTACAACACCTAACGAGATAACTTAACTTAAGATCATTAATGAATAAGATAAAAAATAGAGGACCTTGGTAGCTGCCTTGGGGCACCCTTGGCGTAACATTAAATACTTTAAATTCGCAAACTTAACAAACTATTTTCTGCACTCGATAAATAGCATGAGATGCAGTTTACAAAAAAAAGTGGCGGAAACCCGAAACGAGTCTGTTTAACAAGAAAATTTCTATAGTCAGAATAAATGACATTAGTTTGAATCGTCAGTGATCTTGTTACCATCCACTCCTGTCCAGGTACCCAACATAGCACGACTTTGTTCCGGGCGGACAGGGTTTTGAGGTAGTTATGGCATTCTTTAACCATCCTGGAGGAGATGCTCCAGGATGAGAATGCCTAATAGCAGCTTGGCTATCTGAATAAATGCAGATGTTTGCTCCCCTAGTTCCCTTGAGAAGGATACTAAGGGCGCAGATGAATTTGGCTAATAAGAAAAGAAAGTTCTAAAATGTTTGTAGAAGTGGAACAATCCCGTATTGGAAGTCTATCATAACGAACGGCAATGCTGTTGCAATTGTAAAGTGACAATTCTTTTAAAAACTTAAAGAGTTGATGAAAGCTCTGCAATACCTCGAAAGTTCTTAATATCAGACTTGGAAGACTTGGATCATTATCATCCTTATCATCATCATATGTTAGCACTACAACCCGGGGTGGGTTTTGGCTTCCTCTACTATCCTGTTCCTTTCGCCTCAGTCTCTGGCCAACATCTGCCAGTTACTAATTCCAAGTATTCGCCAGTCTTTTTCAATACCGTTGATTAATTCCATTTTTGGACGTCCTCTGTATCGTGTATGAACTAGGATGTACTCTTATATCTTCTTTCTATGGCGCCCATTGTCCATTCTCATCGCATGAGCTATCCATTTCAGCCTCTCCATTGATTAAACTCAAAAGCTCGTCATTGCTTTTGACCGTGTAGCTCCCATATTCATTACAATTTTCCCCAAATATTTTGCGCAGAATTTTCCTTTCAAATACTCGCAGTGCTTTTTCATCTGAAGATGTCTTTGCCTATATTTCTGCGCCATATTTTGCTATCGTCCTAATAATGGTTTTGTAAGCAGGCAGTTTGCAGTTTCTCGTAAGCTTTGATTTAAGAGGTAGATACTCAGGTAGATACTCCCCTAAAGCAATAAAATCCATTATTTTCAGCTTGAAGCTATGAGTAGGAATAATAATGTGTTCATTCCAGTTGACTGGAAGATATGAAAACTTTAAGGAAGTGTGAAAAAGTACGAATAAAATCACGAGGTATACCATCGGGTAAAGAAGATTTTAAGGACGGGATTATGAAATGTCGTTTTTAAGGGTCTGTGAATAAGCAATATGTTCTATTGGCTACTAAATAGATCACAAATGAAAATCGATTTAAAAAGGGACCACTTACTGTGATCTTTAAAAAAATAGCGCAATAATTTTTTGATATATCCACGCAAGGTTTTATCCATTTTCATCTGATACGTAACAATCTTAGCAAAATGAAAAGCCCTTTTTCGAATCAGTCGAAACTTTTCTGATCGCAAATCCAACTGCCTTCTGCTTTTCTATGCTATAACTTAAACCCTCACTTAAAGATACAGATTATATTTAAAACCCAACAATTACACTAGTTTACAACAAAATGTATCATAAACATATTTTACTCGTTACCGAAAAGCAAAAATGAAATTCAAAAATTTTTCATGAAACGGATTTCGAAATATTTTGAGCAAAAAAAGCACTTCGAAATTAAAAAAGTTCTCTCCTTAAAAGCAAGTATCCCCGGTTGTAATAAACTGATTTTAATTACTTTACTTAATTTATCTACTAAACTGTGCATAATTTAATTTCCCAACATATTTTCGTAAAAATTATGGTTTGGTCGTTATTTATCCATTTATCCATATTATACAGTTTTTCGTAGTTTTAGCAAAATTTTGAGAAAATTCCAAATTCGAATATAATTTAAAGAATTAAAAGAAATTGGTTGCTTATCAAAATCGGCGAAAAATTATAGGAACAACGAGAATTTTTGTAAATTGAAGAATGTAAGTTCATTTTAAAAACCAAAAGCTTTGGATTAATATTTCGTTTGTTTATAAAGATATCGTTAGCAAAATTGGCGTTCGAAAGTTTTTTAGGCTTGAGTGTCACTAATTTTTATTTTTTTTTTTGGCTATGTCCTTGCATAAAATATGCAAAGTATTTGTGTTGAAGTCTATGTCGTCATCGTCATAGTCGCTGAATGTCGCTTTGATATCCACCCCCTTTGGGCAGCAACCAAGATGTCACATTTTTCCATGGAACTGTTTTATGTTCCGCCCTTTCAACTTTTTTTTTCGTTTTATTTACAAAAGTATCCTTTTTACAAGGCAAAAAGAATGCCTTGCATTGTTTCGCTAGCAGCGCTCATAAATGCAAAATGGTTGACGTTGCCAGGAACAAAAACAATAACAAATGTTTATAAATAGAATTTATTTAAAATGTTATTTTTTTATTGCATAGTTACTGACGTGCCGGTTGTTAGATCTTCGTGCTGAGATTCCCTTTTCCACTTAAAAATAGTTACTTAGTTTCATTACACCATTCCATATGCTTATGTACTTTGTATTAAATTGTAAATTATATTATCATTTATCATGGTTTTAATTAAGAAACGCGATGCAATCGTTGCACATTCCATCTTAAGACGAAGTATGCAATCATGTGCAATTAAAACCAAATTAAAATCAATAACTTGATTAAAAATGAAACAATGGATTGTCAGAGCGCACAGGATGTGGCGTTCAAGGGTTAAAGAGCGATGGGAAGGATGTAACTGCAACAACAACAACAACGACAAGTTTACGTAACGTGCATGTGGAATGCTCTGATTGGTTTGATTTTCATTAAATTAATTGTTTTCATTTTCCGCTGCTCTGTCGCTTATGTCGTAAGACTTTTGGTTCGTGGAAATGCATAATTTTTATTTCCATTAAATCTTTGTTACAATCACATCTGAAATATTTATACCCTTTTCACATAACGTCAAGGTAGAAGATGGCAAAAGGCGTGGCAGGCCACATGCTGTTTATAACAACCTTGTGTAAATATTGGGCCAAGTCCATCCTTCCATCTATGTGAAGATCTAGATTTTGGCCTCTATAAGAGCTAGAGATATGAAACTTATCAGCTGGTGTGCATACTCCCTTCAAAGATAAAATATCTTGGATTATGCCAATGTCTAAGTCTGTTTTCCTCTAGTAGAATTTCGCGCTTATCTGTGTATTAAAAATGAACAAGATCATTAAAAATTCACAGAGCTTATTATGATAGCATATACGAGTACTTCGTATATCTCCAGTTTTTTATTTATTTTATATTAAAACTTAGAAATTATTCTAGGGCACAAAATAATAAAAAGCCACAGTAAGAAGAGCCTTTAGGCTGGTCTTCTCCGAAATATATTTATTTTTCGGGAAAATGGTTGGTATCACATTGTCTGGCAGCACAACGACTGTATCGAATTTTTATTTCCAATCCCTAACTAACACAAATTTAAATTTTTAATTTTTTTTTACAAAAACTTGTATTTTTGAATTTATTCAAATCTCGAATAAATTTTCCAGATATTTTGAAACCGTCCAGCATAGTTTACAGCAAAATATATCATAGAACGAATTTTGAGATATTTTGAAAGAACCACTTTTCGAAATAAAAAAGAAATGTATCTCGAATTAATAGCAAACATCTCTAGATGTACTAAACTGATTTTGATTAATTTTTATTAAGCTGTAGATAGAACGCGTTTTTTTGAACGATTGAACCTATGGGTTTGATACAGAGCTTGAGAACTATAAAAAACTTTAAAACGCCAAATTTGATAAAGATATATTTATAAACAAACGTATTATTCATCTAAAACTTTTGATTTACAAAAAAAAATTATAATTTTTTAATTTAAAAAAATCCTGATATTTCCATATTTATACCCTATACCGTACCAAAGGGTATAACATATTAAGTTTGTGCAAGCCGAAAATGTATGTAACATATAGAAGGAGACGTCGGAGACACCCCAAAGTTACCTACGATATGATCAGGGTGAATAGAGAAGTCGATATACCCATGTCCGTCATGTCCGTCTGTCCGTCCGTCCGTCTGTCCGTCCGTCCGTCCGTCCGTGTGAACGCCTAGATCTCAGAGATGGTAAGAGCTAGAGATACCAAACTTTCACATTGGATCCCATATTAATTCCATAGGAGGCGAGTTTATTTTATTTTATTGATATCGGGGATGAATTATACGGCTCCCATGGGGGTGTTTGAGACGACCTCGACAAAAAAAAAGCGTTTTAGATGAATAATTCGCTTGTTCATGAAGATATCGTAACCAAATTTGGTATTCGAAAGTTTTTTATAGTTCCCAATCACTGTCAATGCCAAATTTGATCAAAATCGGTTGACTATATCATATAGCTCCCATAGGACCGATCGGCCAAAATAACTTTTTTAAAGAAAAATTCGTATATTTCGTTTTTAATAAAGATATCGTAACCAGATTTGGCGTTTGGAAATGAACAAAATAGGTTGACTATATCATATAACTCCCATAAGTCCGATCTTCCAAAAAATCGATTTTTTAACCAAATTTGTTGTGTTTCGTTTGTTTGTTAAGATATTGGGACCAAATTTGACATTCGTGAGTATTTTATAGCTTCCTAAGCACTGTACTAAATTTAATCCAAATCGTTTGACTAGATCATACTTAGCTCCCATAGGACAATCGGTCCAAAAACACGTTTTTTATACAAAATTCGATGTGTTTTGTTTGTTTGTAAAGATATTTGAAATAAATTTGGCATTCATATCTTTTTTAAGGTATTTTAAGCACTGTGTCAAATTTTATTGAAATCGGTTGACTATATCATATAGCTCCCATAGGAACGATCGGTCAAAAAAAAATTTTTGCTTAAAAATTCTTCTGTTTTGGTTTTTGTGAAGAAATCGGACTTTATTACAAGAGTATCCTAAAGTCGTCCGCGCCCAACTTTACGTCCGCCATTTTTTTTCTCTGATTTTAATAAAAAACCACTAATTCTTTTCGTAGTCGATCAAACTTTACGAGCCATGAACAAAACTGCAAAAAAAAATTTTTTTAATTTTAAAACGGTTAAAATGGAATATTTTTCAAAACTTTTCTAAAAATTCCGATAAATTTCATATAAATGCGTTAATAGCGTCTAAGTTATAAATTTGACAAAAATATTTTCCAAATATAATCGATGGCTAATTCAATTATCTATGGTTTAACAAAAAATGTATTAATATCAGAGATATTTGCTTTTAAGTAACGACTCTTTTTTTTAATTTCGATAAATCAATTTTTCAAAATATTTCGGAAAAAATTATTACGGAAATGATTAAAACTTGTTGAGGATAACAATTTTTTTTAAATCGTAAACTAGTGTAATTTGTTACTTTAAAGGATATTATTAGAATTTTTATAAGAAATAATATAAATTTTTACTTTTCATTTTTATAAAAAAAATCGAATTTCACTCTTAACTTTTGACTTTCGACTTTTATCCTTATTTCGAATAGTCCTTTCAAAAGTATAATAGCATATATATAATGGCTTGCACTCGTTTCCAAATCTCTTTTTTCAACTCCATAACTCCTATTTGCGATCCCTAGGAAGAGCTGCATCTTAGATTTTTCTTTACAGTTGAAATATACAACTATAAATAAATAATGTTCTCAAATCTCCTCATTAAATCAAAGTATCCAATTGAAAACAGTATAAGATAAATATGCATAAAAGTATTGCTCTTTGATTATTGGCAGGCACACAGCTCATTCCGTGAACTGCATATTTATCAATATGTATATATGTACATATATACTATATGTACTCGTACATAATACAATATTATATGCAATATTTTTCTGCCTTATTGAAATGCGGCACTAAAAGCATTTCTTGCCGCAGCCATAAATCGACAGTCAAAGCCTTGGATGAAATGAAAAATTGCAATATGAAAAACAATGAGTTATCACGACTATCAATATACTCTGCATTCGCAAATAGTGAGAGGGTTTAAAAAAACAAGTTTTGATACTTGGTCGACAGAAGATAATTACGCAGTTGCTTTAAGTTTCAAACTGATTTTAATTAAGAACAATTTTTTAAGGCACACTTGAGCAGCGATAAGTCGCCATTTTGGGAACAAATTTGATTTATCTACCTCTTATGGTCTCTGTCATATATGAGTTTATACATTTGAGGTCTTTGGATTGATAATAACCTTAAGATACAGATAAGATAAGATAGCTGTTATTTAGCAAGAACTACAGTAGCGGACAATAAAATCTGGACACCGGACTTGCGCTTGTTAATGCGAACTTTGAAGCGTCGTGAGCACCGCATAAAAGTTTCGATCGACTTGAACATTTTTTTGTTGTAATCGTGAGTAATTTCGCATTTAATAAGTGATTTTTTAAGTAAGATTTTAAGTTTTATGATATCTAAGCTTTCTGGGAAGTGAACAAAAATTAATAGTGAAAAATGACTGATTTGCATAAAGAAGCCATATTGGCTCTGCATTCAGAAAATTTGAGCCTTCGTGCTATAAGTGCAAAAGTTGGATTAAGGAAATCTTCGATAGGTCAATTTCTTAACAATTATGACGAATCCGGCAGCCTAAAGAGAAATCCTGGCTCAGGGAGGAAGAAGAAGACGACCGACAAGGAAAATTGGATATTGAAACCTTTAAGTATGGAAAATCGCTTCAAAACCGCGGAAGACATAAGGACCGAATTTGTCCAGTCTGAAGGAATTAACATTAGCACAAGGACTGTGCGAAGATGCCTCGTGGAGGAAGGTTTTAATGCTCGCCAGCCAGCAAAAAAACCGGTCTTGTACCTTAAAAATGCGTCAAAAAAGGCTACACTGGGCTAAAATCCACAAGTCTTGGACCTTAAATGACTGGAGAAGCGTCATATTTTCTGATGAATCCAAAATAAACCTTTTTGGATTCAGATGGGATGACCTAAGTCGGAGAGCAGTTGTAAAAACGAGTGCCTAAGACGAACTGTAAGGCAAGGAGGGTTCCATAGGGTCTGGGGATGTTTTTCCTAATATGGAGTATTTCCTACTTAATACTCGGAAATCCCCACTTGATTTGGGTGAAAGAACGAAAATTTTGATTTTCAATTTTTAGTCCGAAATTCATGAATTAGGGACGTCTTAAAAAAATTGTCGTTATTTTGGTCTTGAAATGAGTAAAAAATATTTTATTTCAAGTATATTTTGTACCTAAATTGAGATAACAAAATACTTCACATGAAATATTCTTGAAACACGTTCTAAAGATATTGTTCCAAAATAAGTGGATCTTGAATCAAGTCCATATTTACTCTTAAAGGAAGTACGTAATGCACTTGCATCAAATCTAAAAAAAATCTTGAATAGAGCTCATTCTACATATACTTGAATCAAGTTTATCCTGAAATTTAAAATAAGAAAAATGTAATCTTGCATTTGGTTTTAAGATTTTGTTCCATTTCTTTATTTTTTTAGTTTGTTCGTTGCACAGAATCATTTCTTCGAAACCAATTGAGATATTTTGAAAAATTAAATTACAATTTAGAGAAAAATCTTTAGGCTTTAAAATAAATATTCATATATGGAATATTTGCCCTTTGAAAATATGTATACATTTTTTTTTATATTTTCTAAAACAATTTAGATATTTTTAAGAAATAAATTGAAGTTCAAAGGAATATGTTCAGGATTTAAAATAAGTACTCATATATGACGATACGATATCTGAGAACTTCGCAATATGTTATTTGTTCTTATTATAAGAGTAATTGTTGTTGTGTACTCAAATTAAAAATTTGCATTCTTATTTTAAGTAAAATAAGATTTTTCTTGTTTTGAGTACATTTATCCTTCAATTTAAGAATTTTTTCAACTTATTATCAAGTATTTTGGAGCTTATTTTAAGTTAAAAATTCTCATTTTAAGAATGACTTTATAGGATTGCAAATTCTTAATTCCAACTGAAAACAATTTTAATTTTAGACCAACTTTCTGTCCTCAGTGTACAGCTACTTCTTATCCTGATCTGAGATAGAGTATAAATATGTAAATAAGTGAAATAAAAAACATGAGCAAATTGTATGCAACGCTTAATTGATTAATAAAATTATATTAATTAATTAACTTAAAAAAGCTAAGGATTATACACATATATTATGTAATGTTGTATATAACATAGTGTATATGGATGTGCAGATATATATATTAAGTACGCACAGATGCAATTCATCAATGTCCTTTTTGCCTTTCAGACACGCTCGGAAAACTCAAACAAAAGGAGAGCAGAAGAAATGCCAATTGTTTTTGCTGCTCTGCGATTGATGTTTTTCCTTGGTCTGCTTGCGTATACTTAATATATACTGCCTGCATTTTAATGCATTCCATTTCATTGTTTTTCAACACTTTTTTCTGCTCTTTGCAGGTGGTTCAAGGAGGAGAATGAGCAATTGCTGCCACTGCAGCTCAGTGAACGCATTACCATTGTATCCGCAGGTTTGCTTAAAATCACAAAGGTGCGTACCGGTTCAGTGATTCATTGTTTGTTTTGGAATTTTTTTTTTTTTACTATGTGCATGGAAATATAAGCAAAACATTGGGATTGGGGTATTGGGGTATTGGTATTGGCCTGATGATTGTTTTATGTTGATGTTGATGCCATTGCAGGCACGTCTCGAGGATAGTGGCAAATATCTGTGCTGGGTGAACAATACGGCCGGGGAGGAGACCATACAGGTGTCGCTCACTGTGACGGGTATGTTTGTCATTGCCACATTTTTCATTCATTTGCAAGTCATTCGTATTCCATTGTCCGGGCATTGGCAGCTCCATTGACCGCGCACTTGCAACCACAAGTACAAACCGTTGATGTGGACAAGGATGCGCAATTTCAATGCATTGTCTCTGGCCATCCGGTGCATGATGTCAATTGGCTGCACGATGGCAAGCCCATACTGCGTGACAATCGTGTAGAGGTAAATCACTCCGGCTATACAAACCGTTTCCGACATTTAGTTTTTATGTATTGTCTATCTTGCAGATACTCACCGATCCGCCAAGACTGATTATTAAAAAGGTGCAAAAAGATGATCCCGGCATGTATCAATGCTTTGTCTCCAATGAATGGGAACAAATACAATCTACGGCTGAGTTACAACTAGGCGGTAAGTATTGTGTTATTATTTTGCTATTCACCGTGCGTATGAGTAATATGCTATTTTTATGACTATCATAAATTGAAACCGCCAGTCAAGTGATGGCTGTAATAAATTTATGAGCTGGTAGCCATTAATAAGCACTTATTGGCGGTATGCCCCATAAGCGTTTCTCTCGCTTCAAAACCATAACCACACGAACACATTAAACAGGAAAAAGGACTTTGGGGTGGCAACTAAATCAAAAGCGTAATTTCCGTCATTTGTGCGTTGCGGCTTTGCCAGACACCGCAGACCACACAAATAAATGTTTGTCATAATTGCATTTCATTATTTTCTAATTTAGCAAATTGCTCGCATTTTCACCAACAACAACAACAACAAACACAACAAGAACAACAACAACAGCAGGGAACAAATCTCAGACCTTCAGTCAAAGCAACAATAACAATACCAAGTTGTTGGCTATAAAAATGGAAGCATACCCAGAGCTGAAAACCTCAACGACGATGAGAGAGACTAACTGCTACTAACCAACTTAATTTTATTAGCACTACTAAAAATCTTTTGCCATAGCGCAATATTTGCCATCCATATACAAATATAAAGCAAGTTTATGCGAGCAAGATATTGCGATCTAAGCAAAACTAAATGTCTTAGTTAACTTGTGCAAACAGAAAATGCCCTTTTTTGAAATTCATTCAAATGAAAATAATAGGATATTCGGTTCTCTTGTGGATTTAAATCCCCATTGTATTTGCCACAGAAATCAAATTTTGAAGAATTTTTATACAGGAACTAACAGCAATAAAAGTCATATGTATACATAAGACCTAACTTCGAACTTTATTTAATAAATAGTCACAGGCGTCCTCAAGGAATGGCAGGTTTTGTAGACCTGAACTTTGCTAATTAAAGAATAACATTTTGGGTTTCAAATATTTTAATTTATAAAGTCCCATTACCATTATCAATCTTCTTAATGAATTATAACCCAGTGAAGTGCTTAAGGGGGTGAGAACCTCAGCCGAGTTCCCATTTCTTATGGAGGGCAAATGCCCCATTATCTCGGGAATGGCTGAACCAAATTTTTCATACATTTTAAAAATACTTAAAACATAATAAATTTAAGAAGTAACAAATTAAGTGTAATTATCTTTTTCCCTCCACAATTATTGCGAAATTCCTTTGATGTTATTGAAGCTTATTTTATAATAGACTATATAACGTTTTTGTCAATTTGGATGATTTTTTAATCAATATTTTCTTATCCACTTCAAAAACAACGTTGAATTTTAAAATTACCTCTATAAGGTAGCTTCACACTCAAGCCACCATCAAAATAAAATAAAAAATGGCGGACGTAAAAGTCGGGCGCGGACGACTTTAGGATACCCTGTACCACTAGCTTGTAATAAAGTCCGATCTCTTCACAAAAAACCAAAAACAGAAGAATTTTTAAGCAAAAAATTTTTTTGATTTTGACCGATCGTTCCTATGGGAGCTTATGATATAGTCAACCGATTTCAATAAAATTTGACACAGTGCTTAAATACCTTAAAAAAGATATGAATGCCAAATTTATTTCAAATATCTTTACAAACAAACAAAACACATCGAATTTTGTATAAAAAACGTGTTTTTGGACCGATTGGTCCTATGGGAGCTATATGATCTAGTCAAACGATTTGGATTAAATTTGGTACAGTGCTTAGGAACTATAAAATACTCACGAATGTCAAATTTGGTCCCAATATCTTAACAAACAAACGAAACACAACAAATTTTGTTAAAAAATCGATTTTTTGGAAGATCGGACCTATGGGAGCTATATGATATAGTCAACCGATTTTGTTAAAATTTGGCACATTGCTTAAGTAGTCTAAAAAATTTCCAAACGCCAAATCTGGTTAGGATATCTTTATCAAAAAACGAAATATAGCGAATTTTTCTTTAAAAAAGTTATTTTGGCCGATCGGTCCTATGGGAGCTATATAATATAGTCAACCGATTTCGATCAAATTTGGTACAGTGATTGGAAACTATAGAAAACCTTTCGAATACCAAATTTGGTTACGATATCTTCATAAACAAACGAATTATTCATCTAAAACGTTTTTTTTTGTCGAGGTCGTCTCAAACACCCCCATGGGAGCTATATAATTTATCCCCAATATCAAAAAAATAAAATAAACTTGCCTCCTATGGAATAATATGGGATCTAATGTGAAAGTTTGGTAACTCTAGCTCTTTTACCATCTCTGAGATCTAGGTGTTCACACGGACAGACGGACATGGGTATATCGACTTCTCTATTCACCCTTATCATATTTTAGGTAACTTTGGGGTGTCTCCGACGTCTCCTTCTATATGTTACATACATTTTCGGCTTGCACAAACTTAATATACCCTTGGCACCACACGGTACAGGGTATAAAATCTGACATGTAGCTTTAGTAGTTTTTCTTCTTTTCAGGAATATCAATAAATAAAAAGCTTAACTTTTTATACTCATACTCATACGCATACTCTCTAATTTTGACGCTAAATTTCGACCACTTCTATTTATTGGAAAAATATGCCGTTTGTGGCATTCGATTCCAAATTGAGTCTTTATTAAAAAGAAATTATGAAAAGAACTCGATTTTTTGGTCAACTCTGAGGTCTTTACGCACCATAAAAAGATCGTTAAAAAAAATTCATTTCGAAAATAGAAGTTTATATGGGCATTCGTGTATTTAGATTTTAACCAAAAGTCCCCCAGAAGAGAGACATAAATTGGAACAAAATGATAATTGAATATAGTTTTTATATATTTAGGTCTCCTGCAAATAAATTATTAAATTACAATTGGCAGGTTTTTAAGTTATCTGCAATCGAAGTTGATATTTGTATTTTATGAGCTTTCGCGATAATTTACAGAAATAAATCCTGCATTTTCGATGATAAGGGTAGCTACGATATCTTCATTCACTTCATTACTTATAAACACTACTTCAGAAAAAAAAAGCTTAAAAACTTATTGGCTTCTAGATATATACAGTAAATATAAAGATTGTGTTGATTGTTTTATCATTTGCCTTAAAGGTTACCTCCGAATTTGATCGAAAGAAATTTTATACATTTTTTTTTATATATTTTACAAGAAAATGTAATGCTTCACTATTTTCGGAAATAGAATTCGAGTAGTTATAAAGATATTGTTGGTTTTTTTATAATTTGGCTACTACTGCTTTAAGGGTACCTCCGACCATCACTCGATATTTTATCGAAAAAAGTTGTATACACTTTTTTATATACATTTTACAAGAAAATTAAAGTTCTTCACGATTTTCGGAAAGTTGAATTTGCTGTCTAAAAGTTGAATTTTAAGAAATGAACCAAAGGAAAATTTAACAATAACTTGATAAACTTTTTTTCAAAAGTTATAAATTTGTACATTTTAGATGTACAATTTGAAAACTTTATAGATTTTACAAATTTTACAAATATAAATTTTACAGAGATGCAGGTCACGATATATAAAAATGATAAATTTTGACAAAAAAAACGTAAAAATTTAAATATAAATTTTTAATATATTTTTCGGAATTTAAAAAAAAGTGCCAAAAAAATGATAACTTTTAAAAACCAGATTGATAACTTATTACCGTCTTTTTATAATTAATAAAATTATAATTAATAAAAAAATAAGTAAAATATTTTGGATATAGGCTATATTTTCTTTCATGTATAAGGAGCTCATATCTACCTTTGTATGAAATATTGTCCAATTACAAGTAACAGTTTTTCTTTTAAATTAACATTTTTTTTTTCGGTTTTTCAAATTTTGGTCTGGATTATCTATATCTTAAAAAAATCTGAGAAAGTTTAAACGTCTCGGAATAATAGTGCATTCCTAAAATTATTATGGAATTTCTAGATTTTTAGTCAAAATATAAGAATCTGGGCCCACAATGCAATGTAAGAAATTTTGTTACAAAAACAATTTTTTTTCCTTTTTATAGACGGTTTTGGATTTGGCTTTCTAACGATGCCTTATAATTTTTACCAATCTTTTAACATCCTGAGGACCAATCTTTTCCAGATAAACTTTCAGAATCGCAAGAAAACTCCAAAAGTTTTAGGTGAATTCCTATACTTCACAAAAAGTAAGATTTTTGTTCAAGATTTTGCAAAGAAATTATAGTTATCAAAGTCAATATGTCGACTCACGTAGGCTACAATACATAACAACCAACTTTTTGAAGGCGTCGAAAGTTGTCCAATTAAGGAAAGCATTAATTAAGTCAAGTCTTAAATCAACATTGTAATTTTCCCTTACCACTAAAATAAACAATTAAATTAAATCCCAACTTATACAGCCACAAGCGTTTCCTTTGCAATACCCAAAAATATTTCTTTAAGAGGCAAGTGGAGATCCAATTTCTTAGTCGAGCTACACAACAGCCATACCTGCAAGATTACCTCTCAAAATCGTGGTGTGTATCGAAAGTATCCTATCATAACTTTAAAAAAATTATCTTTTACTTATACAATATGTAAATGTATTGCAAACTATAATTTAACAGAAAATATACTTAAACCTACACCTAGGTGGAGGTTATGAAAGCTAGTCGCGTTAGCTGCAGTTACACAAAGTCAGCGAGCACTTAGCGCCGGATCTCTATTTAAACTCCTTCTAAAGGAAAAATATTTTTTAAGCGAATCCCAGCCTGTTGCTACAATAAAGCTTGCAATCACTATCTGACAGATAGGACCTAACTTCTCCAAATAACAACTATCCACTTAGTAACAACTAATTTTTTTATTTTAGTTTTATTAATGCTTCCAACATTTTTACAATTATCGCAATTTTCGATTGAGCTTGTAATTACTTCGCTCGCATAAACCTTGGATTACACACATACAAGAGCACAACTATAACGGGCCACAACAAGCCAAGCATCCCCTGAGCGGGGAATACAAAATCCCAAGCACACACACACATATACACACAAACATTTACCCCAATATACTTTGTTTTTGTTTTTGCTTTGGCAAACGTTTTTTGATTTGCTTTTAGGCGCAAGCGGAAATTGATTTCGATATATTATTGCCATGCTTACACACATACACACACAGACACACACACTATAAGTGCATATGTGGTGGCAGTTAGCTCTCTCTCTTCCCCTCTCTCTCTCCTTCTCTCTCCCTCTCTAACAACCCTCTTTGGCTTGATTTTTTGGTTTTGTACATTCGCGAGTGCTAAAAGCTCAAAACGCTGACACCATGTGGACCCCCCAAGGACATGTGAGGCATTAAGCGACCGGATATGGCAGCAATTGTGTCAATGCTGTTGTATATGTATGCGTGTGTGTGTGTGTGTATATGTGTGTGCGAACAAATAAATATGGCAGCTTATAACAGCAATGTCATTTTAAGATATTTTGCGCACAAATCTTGCCACAATTGATGCGCAAGTTTGCGATCCTTTTAGCAGCATGCAGCCGAAACGCTTTAGTATATATCATGGGGCTTACATATGTATTATATATATAGAGAGAGAGAGTAGTGGCATGTCGCCTAACGGAAATTGATACAATTTTCATCAGCCGGATAGCATTTACTTGTTGTCAAATACATTTTCCGCTTAATGCAAGTACGAGCAAAGGAAATGCAAGTATACATATGTCTGCATTTGATTCTAAAGAAACTCAAGTGTTACAAAGGATTTTTTTTAAAATGTTTATAAAAGAAGACTTAACAGGGACATGTACAACATATTTAAGTAACAATGTAGCTCTCCAATTTAATATTGATCTTAGAACTAAGTACTTTTTACAATAGTCAGAATTTTCACAAGCACAAAAATACATCGTAATGCGGTTGACCTAGAGAGCTGGAAAAAGAGGGTCCGAATCTCTCTCAAAGTTAAGTTAAATTTTTGTTGGGTAATAAAAAAAAATTAATTATTGAATAAAAAATATTGAAACTTTATTATGATTGACTAAATTGAAGACTCTCACAAAAAAGTTCATACATACTATATAAGAAATTTCTAGATTTTTAAAAAAATTCCTTAAGGATTTCGTTTTGACTCACTTCAATCGGAGTTTGGATGTTTAAAATAAAAAAATAAAAAATAAAAATTATAATCGAGAAATACTGACCAACAAAACATTAAGTGAATTTTCGAATTCAGATCCTTCAGAGATAAAATTTGTTCTGATCAATCCAATATTTCTAAAAGTCTGGATATTATTTTTTCAATTTTTTGTTTAGAGAAAAATTTACCGAAACTTTCAAAGATAGATTTGTTTTCTTGAATCTAAGTTGAGTAATGAATGTATTGAAGAACGGAATGCAGTCAGAAGCGCCGAAATCTTTTTGAAAAACGTAAAGCTCACTTCCTGCTCTTCTCTACCGGCTATCAAAATCATATTTGGAAATCCAATCCTTCGAAGTTGCGACTCTTTCAAGCGGGAGATTCTTGTGGTTCTTACGCTTTTTATTGTGTATAAACAATGCAGGAAACAAAAACGAAACTAAAGAGACTCTAAACAATTGATAACAAAGATCTACGCAAAACAGCAGATGTCCTTTGGTATGTCAGGAACCGAAATATCCTTAAAGACCTTCACATAGGCTTACTAGGGGACATCATAAACTATCTGAACATCAGATACGAGGATTGGTTAAAAATATACTCAAATTGGTTGGTCTGTGCTCTTAAGGATCAAAGGCCAAAACAAAGATTAAAAATACTGGACCCTACAGATACAGACATAAAAAATGGCGGACGTAAAGTCGGGCGCGGACGACTTTAGGATACCCTGTACCACTAGCTTGTAATAAAGTCCGATTTCTTCACAAAAAACCAAAAACAGAAGAATTTTTAAGCAAAATTTTTTTTTGACCGATCGTTCCTATGGGAGCTGTATGATATAGTCAACCGATTTCAATAAAATTTGACACAGTGATTAAATACCTTACAAAAGATATGAATGCCAAATTTATTTCAAATATCTTAACAAACAAACGAAACACAACAAATTTTGTTAAAAAATCGATTTTTTGGAAGATCGGACCTATGGGAGCTATATGATATAGTCAACCGATTTTGTTCAATTATGGCACATTGCTAAAGTGGTTTAAAAAATTTCCAAACGCCAAATCTGGTTACGATATCTTTATTAAAAAACGAAATATAGCGAATTTTTCTTTAAAAAAGTTATTTTGGCCGATCGGTCCTATGGGAGCTATATGATAACAACCGATTTCGATCAAATTTGGTACAGTGATTGGGAACTATAACAAACTACCAAATTTGGTTACGATATCTTCATAAACACTTTTTTTTTGTCGAGGTCGTCTCAAACACCCCATGGGAGCTATATAATTTATCCCCGATATCAAAAAAATAAAATAAACTTGCCTCCTATGGAATAATATGGGATCTTATGTGAAAGTTTGGTAACTCTAGCTCTTACCATCTCTGAGATCTAGGCGTTCACACGGACAGACGCACGGACGGACAGACGGACGGGCGGACAGACGGACAGACGGACATGGGTATATCGACTTCTCTATTCACCCTGATCATATTTTAGGTAACTTTGGGGTGTCTCCGACGTCTCCTTCTATATTTTACATACATTTTTGGCTTGCACAAACTTAATATACCCTTGGTACCATACGGTACAGGGTATAAAAATATGATCAAGATATCGCAGCAAACCTTTGGAGAACTCAAAAACAAATGGAACTCCTCACGCGGCACCAAACGTTGTATCTGTTCTACTCTACGGGTGCAAAACGTGGAATGCAGCTTTTTTTTCTCTTAGTACTCCTCCAGTGAGCTTATGGCCTCTACAATAGCTTTCCACCGCACTCTATTTGGCGTAGTTTGCTTAGCTGTGTCCCAGCCTGTGCGTCGTTAGGTCGCATTTGGCTTACCCACTCGTCTGCTTTCTTAGGGGTTCCATTACAGGGACGTCCTGACAATGCTGCTTCGATTTTTTGGATGATGGATTTGGCACACGCATTAAACGTTCTTCTGCTTATTTGCTGGTTTCTCCATATGCAGAACAAGCGTCCAAATGATGATTACGCTTTGTTGAAGTGATTCCACTTAATCCCACGATTAGACCTAGGAATGCAGATTTGCAAAAATAAGACAAGTTCCCATTAAGGTAGATATAAAGAAAAGAAAATGGAACTGGATAGGCCATACGCTAAGAAAACGTCCTCAAGGCATCACAAGCAGAACTATCGAATAGAAAACTCAAGGGGAAGAAGGGAGCGTCCAGCGCATACTTGAAAAGGAAATAAGAGAGAGAAATTGAAGCGAATAAAATGAACTGGAATCAAATTAAAAGGACGTCATCTGATAAAAGTAGTTTTTATAGAATTTTGTTGCACCCCTTTGTTTTACTTCGGAGTAAAAGGAAAAAATATATATACCCTACAAATCGGCACAGCGGTAAAGTAAATTAATACGTCCAAATCAAACTTTGTTAATTTTTTATCAAAGAATTTTTGTTTGTCACTGATAGAATAGATTGAAACATATTTTTGAGCATAAATAAGGCCGCCCCTAAAGGTATGCTATTATTTTTTTTAGAGATTTGTACAAATGTATTCCTTCACAATTTGTAACACTTACTTCGATAATGAGGAAGCCATTTTTGAAATTATTAGCCCCGATTAAGAAATACTATCTGACTAAAATAATAGTCCTCAAACCTTTTCCATCTTTCTTTAAGCCGTTCAATTAATCCCAATATACAGAATAGAGAAAATTCGAGTTCCAATTTTAAAAGTAACACCTAACAGGTTAATAGCACTTAACTCTTATCTTTTAAAATCCTTTGTACATACTAATATTTCCACTTTATTATATACCAGAATGAGATTTAATTCAATTTCATTATGAGAAGACGCCTTAAATGGGCTACTATTTTGGGAGTCAACCAATAAGTTACAAAAAAGATAACTTTAACTTATGCTTAAAAAGTAGAACACTCAAATAGAAGGATAACCCATTATGATATTTTTTACAATCTCTTCAATTATTTGCAGCTTAAATTCATGCTCTAAAAAGTTGAACTTATACAACGCTTTGCATTTTTATTTTCTTTTTTCTTTTAGATGCTTCGCCGGAATTGCTTTATTGGTTTTCGGAGCAAACCTTGCAGCCAGGTCCAACGGTATCCCTCAAATGCGTTGCTACCGGAAATCCACTGCCGCAATTTACATGGTCTTTGGACGGATTTCCGGTAAGTGCTTAGCGCTTGTTGATGATTGCACAAAGTCTTGCAGTGCTCCTCATGCGCTGCTCCATTTATATGACTTACTCCTCTATGCATGCCGTAGATTTCCACATACGACGCACATCGATGCACTAAGCCCTGCCACGGTAGCTTGGGAAGGTGGAAACGTGCGCTGTGTTTCCGTTGCACAACCCTTAACGGTGTAGAACGTCACTTATTGGCACACATATGCAAAAAAAAATATAAAAAAAAACTACCCATGAATGTTTTGAAAACACATTGCAAATTGTTCACATAGGAAAATCTTCACTTGAGCTACTTGCACACGTTTCTTTTGCCATAGATTTGTTTGCCAAAAAAAAAAGTAGTTGGTTTAAAAAAAGAAAAGGGTTTCTATTGGGACATACCGACTATAATATACTCTGTAAGCTCCTTTATTTGCGATGATGGCGCATAACGACATTATGAGTTATGACCATTTGAGAAACGGAGTAAGTACCCTGAGTGAAGTCACAAAATGAGCATTCCCAGAAATCGATATATCTAACAAAGTGATAAGGAAAACAAAGCCCTTCTTCAATAGCTCCAAAACAAAAAAAAACAAATATGACGAGAACTTTACATGTGATAGCACTCGTGCTACTGAATCCATATCTTAGGTTCCAAAAAAGGTGCTTAGAGATAGCATTCAAAAGTACCAAAATTTGTTCCGATTTATGTTTTTATACGTTGATTGAATAAGAATCCGAGCCGCAGAAATTCTAATTTGTTTTCTACAAAGTATCTAGTTTTTAAGGAAAACATTTCCAGCCAATCACATCCAAAAATAGAGTTCAGTGATAACTTCTAAAAACACAAAAAAAAATTTTCGATTCATGATTTTAAACGTTGTTTGAATCCGAATCCGAGCCCCAGAGCTCCCCATATTTTTCTCTACAAAGTAATCGTCCGCATTCAAAGGGGTCTGTTATCTATCGTCATGTCCTCATGTTTAGTCTTTCAAAAGAGTCATGTCCTCATGTTTAGTCTTTCAAGAAAAAAATTTCCAGGCAATTATATTCGAAACATGGGGCTCGACAGATAGCTTCCCAAAAATAGTAATCTTTTTTTCCGATTTGTGATTTTAAACGTTGTTTGAATCTTAATCCGAGCCTAGAAATGCTCCATATTTTTTCTACAAAGTATTGCCCTCACTCAAAAGGATCGCTCTATTTATCTGTCAGCATATTCTCATATTTAGATCTCGCAGGAAAAAATTTCCATCAAATGTTTAGACTGTATTGGGGCTGAAAAATGATCATCATAAGCATATACCGGAAATCTTTGCACCAAAAGTAAATAATAAAAATATTTAATGTAGGAGCCCCAACTTAGTTGCGGCGATATATGAAGTCCCTTGTCCTTGCTCTTTTGCCCTGAACTTTAGAATTGCATATTAAGCGCACTTTCTGTGTCCTCTAGTTCTTTTCGCCTCTCCTGAAACAGGTAACTGGGAAAGACAGACCTCCCTCCTGGTTGTTACCCCCCCAAATCTTTTTGCTTAAACTTAATACACGCCTTATAAACAAAATATGCTTTTCCAGACATTTTTTGTTTTGGCAGTTTGATAAAATGTTATTATCCTTTATTTTCAATCACAGCATAGCAACTCATTCTCAAGAAATGTTTTTGTCTTCTTGCATAAATTTCAATTTTCTTTTGAAAAATGTCTGCCTTCATGTCCTCTGTGGAGACTGCACTTTGTCTTGAGCATGTCCTTGCTCCTCTTGCTGCTCCAATTCACCAGCAAAGTGCAAATTTTGATGCAATTTCAATCAATTTGATTTATATGAATTTTTTATTTGAGGAGTTTTGTTGGCCTTGTAAGGCATATAAACTGACAGAATATAATATAATATCTAATCGAAAATTAGTTCAAGGCTTGAGAAAGAGTAATAAATAATATATAATATAAAAAATATATATATAATATATAAATAATATATAAAATAATATATACAATTTAAAAAAATTAAAAATTTAATAAAAACATTTTACAGTCCAGTGCTTTTAAATATTTATTTAATTAGATGACAAAAATTGAATGTTTATCCCGCCCAACTGCTATTCCATTCTGTTGTGCAAATGATTTTTTAATTTAAAACTAACTGCTAAATGATTGACATTTTCAACCATCCTTGCCATCCTTTTGTGGAAAAAATATCAATATTTATATATATTTAATTGTGCACTAAATATGATAAATAGGTCGACTTAAATTACAATTTTAATTTAAGTTTAATTAAACATCAAAAGTATATATTAATAAGCCAAATGAAATCATGAATACCTCTCGAAATATTATTTAGTCCCACAACTAGGTGGCAACTCCGTAGCTTGACGCATGGTTTTATGACAGATTGTGACATTGAATGGCAGATAAAAATTAAAATCATGCATTGAAACATTTGATTAATTGAATTATAGAGATTACAGATATGCCTCAGAAATTAAATAACTTTATTAAATAAGTAAAAATTAATTTAAAGGCAATTGGTTTTATTGGTGGATTTCATCAAATTTCGACCAAATTTGCAAGAGATTTTAAACTCCTTTCTAAGAACTGTCATGTTACAGCGAGAATTGGCAGGCCCGTACGAGAGAAGGGGGTATCGAGGACTTTTTCCCTCGGGCCCGGAGCTTTCGAAGGTGCCCGGATGCTTTCGGAGGTGCCCGGACTCATTCGGGAAGATTTTTAGCTTAAAAAAATATAGTAAATTATCATTCTACCAGAGCTCCGTAACATACTTATTTTGTTTCTCTCATCTCACACTTTTTAACAATTATACGCATTTTAATAAATGTAAGCAAAAAGGTTGATTTAGGGGCCCGGATCCTGGAGATTATTCCCCTGAGACTCGGATATTCTCTTACGACCCTGGGTATTGGATACTTCGTAATCATCAGCTATTTATAGAAACTAATGATGCATAGACCAAAAAAAATTAGATATATTTTTTTAATTGTGCATATTTCTTGAATTCGATTTTTTTAACCAACACATGTTCTTTCAAACAAATCATAATAATTCGTAAAATTTTCTTAATAATAAATCCTAAATATTTGGGTTCATACCAACATATCTTAATTTATAAAAATATTTATATTTTTTGAAAAGTATTCGATCAACATTAAATAAAATGTCGAAATCATTTCTAGAGAGACGTGATGTTTTGATAAGATCATAATAATGTAATTTCAGTGCAAATCTAAAAAAAGTTGCAACTCAAAGTAGCTTGAACTCCCTAATAACTAAGTTAGCCTTACATATGTTTCACAATAACCGTCAAGATGCTTAAAATTTCGTAAATCGTGCTTTACCTGAGGCAAAAATGTTAAATACTTCCGGAGTAACTCTTGAGTCTAAACCCCTCCGATAGCTCCGGGCCACCACCCCCTCTCGAAGGGTCTGCTTAGGCGCAATAAATAGTCATAAATCGCACTTAGTGCAAGGCATTGCCCTACGTTTCGAAGATGTCAGGATCGTTTCTAGAGTACACCATGAAGTATACAATAGACTCAGCCCGCTAGATCTTAGCCTTGTTTTGCAAAACCATTTTTGGCAGTGAAATTTCTGTAAACTTTTTAGCTTTCTCGCCGTTTAAAATAATTTTCCTTAAAACTGGTTTATTATAATATGATTTTATATTAAGAAATGTGTTCTAACACTTTTCCAAAAGATTGTTTCATTGACTTTATTCTTTAGAGACATAGTCTCTTTATCTATGCCACCTGATGCAATACCATAAATTGTTATACTTTCTAGAATTTTGAAAACATTACATAATAAAAGTACTTACTGTCTGATCTGACGGTGTTTCTCTCCTCGGAGTTAATTTAAAATTTATTCTCATTGTATCATTATTTAAGTTACAAACTTGCAGAAAAGACCAATCCGAACATTTTATTTTATTCGGATATGTTTTGAACCGAATTTTTGGTGTTCCCAATTCCACCAAACCGAATTTTTCATGTTATTGAAGTTAGAGCTGGGCATCGATTCGATTTGAAATCGATCTAATCGATTGATTTTTCGGACAATCAAATCGATTTTGATTTATTGAGAATCGATCTTTTTGAATTCGTTCAACTTTGCGATACATGTATGTATGGGGCAGCAAAAACGTTTTGGGGTTCCAAGCGATTTTGATTCTTTGGGTCATTTTAAGCATTTTTGACCAAGAAGCTATAGGTCTAAAATAAATTTTAAGTCGCCCACTTTTTCAAAACAGTATTTTTTTCGAAAACCTAGGATTTTTTTAGAAGGCCTATGTGTATTTGGATGTTTTTGGGGCTGAGGAATCCATTTTTGACGTACTTCATTTTTCTTTTATTCTAATTAAGCTTTGGATTATTATTTTTTATGTTTGCTTTTAAGTTTTAAATTGAGAAACGCGTTATTCATATTTTGTTTTTTTTTATTCAAGTGGTTGAATTTTTGTTTTCGGTATTGTGAATTATGAAAATGAATTTAAGTGCATTTTGTATAAATATTCTTTTTTTATAGATTTCCTTTTCTGTGATTAGCTGCAGTTTTAACTTATTGTAAATTATGGAAAAAATGCATTTTGTATTAAAATTCTTTTTCTGCGATTATCTGCGGTTTTAACTTGCTAGCGCTTTCCGTTTTAGGGCGATTTATGCATTAATACGATTTTTTTTGAGAATCGATCAAAAAGATCGATTCTCGAAAATCAAAGATCGAGCCCGGCTTTAGTTTAAAAGCGTTGCAAGAGGAATTATTATCATTTTTTAAATACTTTTTGATATTCTTAGATTATAAATAATTATAATATACGAATTTATCGTGAATAAAAAGCGAAATTATCGACAAAAAAATCGTTTTCCGAAGCTCGAAGACCAAATCCAAGTATTATTATTCGGTTTGTATTTTTCGCTTTCCGGTGCTGATAATCACGCTCCGATTCTCTTTTTCTTGATTTCTAAGATGAACAGATGTTGAGCGTTCCTCCAGCATTCTGCTTTTTACGCTCTGCACTGTGTAATACAAAAACTAGTTAGCGCCATTAAACATTAAAATTAAATTGAATTTTAATCTATTTAAAAATACAAAAACAAAGGTTCGATTTTTTTTAAATATTGTAAAAGAAAATTAAATACACAGATTTTTAGAGGATGATTGGTACAGCCAATTGAAGCTCCCGTACAAGTTTAAGCACACTAAATTGTTAAGGCTGTTCCAAGAACTTAACGTGTAAATTATTCACATACCTAATATTTTATAAAAGCTCTCTATATACTACAATATATACCGCATTGTCACATCTAACATGCAACTAATTGCCAACTTCAGATTCCGGATAGCTCGCGCTTTTTAGTGGGTCAATATGTTACCATCCACGACGATGTCATCAGCCATGTGAATATATCAAATGTAAAGGAGGAGGATGGCGGGGAGTATACCTGTACGGCCCAGAATGCGATTGGCAAGTGAGTAGCCGCAAGCAGATTTCCAGTCTAACATGCTATAAATAATACTCACACGCACAAACACACACACAGATTAGTATATAGATGTTGGCCATATATACTCATGTGGGCTTAAAAAGCATTTCTATACTAAATCATAAATTTAGTTGTTATATGCCAGTAAACAACAACTGCAACAACAACAACAGCTCTAATACACAAAAAAATAATAATAAAAATATAAAAATAGGCAAAATAAAATTCTGCAGGCATTGTTTGCAGGCAAAAGTGACATAAAATCCAAACAATTTGTTGTGGCCAGGCAAGCAAAATGGGATGTTGCCAGTTTGTCCTTGCCTAAGAGTAAACGTATGGAACGAGGGCGGGCTGAAAAGTATCGAAGCTAGCTAGCTTGACTAAATTCTAAGCAACAACTACTTTTCAGCCTGCACTCGCATATCTATTTATACAAATGTATATATGCCATGCAACTGTATATAAGTGTTTACACACATACATACATACACAAACATATTTTTTTATATATGGCAACCTTTTTTTATGTGTTACTGATATATATTTTTCACCCCCGCCCCGCCCATTTTATCTGGCCACAGAGTCTCGCATAGTGCCAGAGTGAATATTTACGGTTTGCCTTACATACGCGAAATGCCAAAAATAACGGGCATTTCTGGTTCTGATTTGATTGTTAAATGTCCTGTGGCTGGTTATCCTATAGATAAAATACACTGGGAGCGAGGTAAGCAACATATTCACCAAACATTGTTATATAACATATTTATTAAAGCAATCAAACGATGGATGCCCTTTACTTGTGTCAATATATTGAAACGTGTTTACTATGGCTGTTAATGTTAAACATCGGCCATATAAAAAATAAATTACTTTAAACACTGAGAGAAAAAATATGTAATTTAACGCAGATCTGTATAAATGCTTAAATAAGAATTTTGGGCTGAACAGCTTACGTTTTTGTCAATTATTGAAAGTAAAATTTTTAATTCAAGATCGTTTTTTTTTTGGAGGCAGAAATTGATCAATTAAATTGATTTAAATTAATTCGAAAATGTTTAGAATGATTTTTAGAACAATGTCTCTAAGAGAGCCGTTCATGATCATTATAAGAATGGTTACTCTTAATGATGAGATTGAGAGCATTTTATTGTAAAGGGTTTAACTGGATAAGGCACTGGAAACTAATAATGCAGTTCGATGCATAAGTTAAAAACAAAATTTTACGCAATATTTTTTTTAAACTTTAGGGCGAGTTACTTTAATTTAATTTTTTCGTACTTAATTAATTTTGACTAAGCTACCGTAAACTTTTGAACCAATTTTTTTTAATCTAATTTGGGTTTACTTATAAAATTTGCTAATTATCTCAAATGCAAATAAAATAAAAAAATAATAAAAAAAATAAAATAATTTTTTAACTAACACATTTTCTTAAACAAAAATTTGAACATTTTATATTTTTTTTTTAACCATCTTTCTTAAGTATGTCAATCATGATTTTTTTAAAACTCGTGTTTTTAATCGTTCTCTATTCAAAGTAAATGTGAGTTTAAACAATTAGGTGGAACGATGTTAAAAAAATGTAACAACAATTTGTTGATTTTTTTTGGAAAAAAATAAATGGCAATCAGCCTATTTAAATTTAAGGGGGTCTTTCTATGTGAAACCTCATTTCCGAGCGCTATATTCAAAAATTTATTACTCAAAAACTACAAATGATTTCGGGAAGCAATTTTTTGTATTGTTTTCATTCATTATTGAACTTTAAATAGTTTTTTTTGGTTTTACATAAAAATGACGTATGTGTCCGCTACACGTCCTTCACTGCGCTCGTCGAAAGGAAGGCGCACAGTGTAAACGATTTTGACCGATCAGATTATCAGAAACAAAAACCTTTAAAATTAATGTTTCTCATCCCGTTGGCCATGGATAGACACGAGCTTTTTCAAAAATTTTAAAAATTCTTATAATATAATAGAATTTTGAAAAAAAAAATTATTTTGGCACTTTTTTTCTGCTATTCAAGGCTGTTAAAAATTTTTGGACAAGAATTTCAAAAAAAGCTCGTGTCTATCTGTTGCTACATCTTTTCTGAAGATAAAAATGTTTAGTATGACAAGATTGGTCCGGCAGATTTTTGGAAAACGTTCACCCCACCTCTAAAAAGACGACTTTCGGGAAAACACGTTTAAAGTTTGACAACGTAACGAAAAACGACCGCGCATGACCTTGAAAAATGCTCTGTCACTGCCAAACGAGCCCGTCCACAGTAAAATCGTTTTACCAGCTAATTGCTACACTATTTCAGATTAAATAAATGTAAAAAAAAATTCGATTTTTGAAACTATTACATAGAAAGACCCCCTTAGGCTATAATCCAATTGGAAATAACAAAATAAATAGCTTCACATAGACTGGTATTATGTCTAATTTTAAAACTTAAAAAAATATTTACAAAATTATAATATATTTTTATAATATTAAACAAAATATATACTTCTTGTTTCTGTGGCAAAAACAAATTATTTATATTGTAGTTAAATAAATATTAACATATTAAAAATTCCTATAATTTTTAGAGTGAAAATTAAAACAAAAAAAATCAAATTTCGAAAACATTTTTTTGTTATATAGTGTTTGTGTATACGCAATATAAAAATTCTTATAATTTCTAGAGTGAACTTCTAATTTCAAAAATTTTGAATTCGTTAGGAGATATTCAGGGGTGCCACAGAAAACCAATTCGATTCAATTTCGATGCAATTGCAATTATTGGTGCCACAGACACGGTTAACAACGGTTTTAAAACCGCTCATAGTCATGTATGTGGCACCAAGAATTGGAATTGTATCGAAATTGAATCGAATTGGTTTTTTAAAACCCTTGTTGGCCATGTCTGTGTTTGCATAGAGTTTGCAATAATTAACCATTCGCTATTTTAAAAAATGTGTTCAGCAAGCATATACCTCTATAATTTTGGCACAGCTTTTTGTCATCCTTCTTGTAAATGGGGCAGATGAGAGAAGATTCCAGTCCCCTGGCAAATTCTTACCATGAGGCTATGTAGAAATTTCTCGAATTCGGAAATTGGCGCTTTTATTTTATAGGCATACGTTGAGATTATTTCCAGCGTTCTGCATTGTATCTTCAATGTCTAGGGTAAAAATTTAAAAAAAAAACCTCGAATTTCGAAAATAGGCTTTTTGTCAATACCATGTGTTAGTGTTTGCGAATAAAGTTTATGATTTATCTACCTATCAATTTCAGAATGATTTTGCATTATGCTATTGTATAATAATAACTAACTAAAGATTAAAATTGTAAATTTTTTTAATTTTATAGTAAAACATATAAAAAAAATTTCAATGAGTGTCTAAAGAAGTTTGCTTAAAAAATTATTAAAAAAATAATTGATAGTAATGATATCTGGTAATTGATTTAAAAAATTTTCATTAAATATTAATATTTCGAAAGGTTCTATATTTGTCAATAAATATAAATAAATATAAATTTGTGGTGCAAAATATATTTCATAATATTTCTGACTTAATTTAAAAAATTACCTCTTATAATCATTTGTTCTCTCAGTGCACAAAATTTTCATTAAATATTAATATTTCGAAATGTTCCATATTTGTCAATAAATATTTCATGTTTGTTGTTCAAAATATATTAAAAAATATTTTTTAAGAAACAAATTTAAGTTTTTATGCGACTTTTCTAATATTGCAATTTAAAAGCTCACAGTAATAAAAATTTATTTTTACAATTATTTGTTATAACATTTTTGATGTGCGCCCAACCGTAAGCCGTGGGTCATAAATTTAATAACTTTTTTTTTTTTTTTGTGTAAACACATAAAGCCAGCTTTTTAATTAAATGCCATAACTTTTGGTTATATTTTTTGGTCGACAACAAAAGATGGTCAAACCTTGCCCATAAATCGCCGCCAACGTGCCTATAACAATGGCACCTTAATTATCGAGCAACTGCAGCGGCTGGAGGATGCAGGCACATACACGTGCATGGCCCAGAACAAGCAGAAGCAAACCTCAAGGCGTAATGTGGAGATTCAAGTGTTGGGTAAGTTGCTGCTGCTGCTTGTGCAACGCGGCGTATGCGTAATGTGCCATAACGTTAATATGTGCAGCAAAGTCTTTTATATATTTTTTTATTTATTTTTTTGGTAGCAACCACACACACAGACAAGCTTAGCTACAATGAAACTATTCCAATTAGAGCCTGGCAACAAAACTATGCAATGCTATCTGCAACTATTTCATGCAACTACTTTTAATGCACATGCGACTTCCTCCCGCCGCTCCTTGTCGCTGCTGCTGCAACCAACTCAACTTCTGCCTTGTGTTGGCTCCCAGTTTTCCACAATGGAGTCATTGACTTTTGTGCAAGTAAAAACAGCGAGCGTCGTCTGTCTAGTTGACTGTCTGTTGTATCTGTGGGTCTGACTGTCTGTCGGCATGTCCTTGCTGTCGCATCTGTCTGTTGCATCTGTCGCATCTGTCTGGACTATCTGCATCTCGCTCTTTGTAATAATTTTCACTGCCGTTATCAGTGCTTCCTATACGAGGGCAGTTTGATATATATTTATGGGAAAAAAAAGTCGGGGGGGTCTTGAAAATACTACACTCTGTCGCTCGACCGGTTGGGGTAGCAATTGAAGGACTTACGAGTAAGTACGTGACAATGAAGCGGGTGCTCCCCTCATATACATCGGTTGGTCACCGAGTGGTTCAAAAATTGGAAAAATTGGGTCACGTAGTTTGCGTACGGCCCCTTATCATAGTGACTGAACTCTTTTTTTTTTAAATGGATATTCAATCTGTCCAACAGCTGTGAAAATTTTTCACCGGTGTTCATTTTCAGTCTTTTCAAGGTAATCCATGTGAATACCACAGCGTGCATCCCAAAAAAATCTTCGCCATGACCTTGTTGCATTCATATTTCGATGAAAAATTGGTTACGATTGAATTACACCTTTTTTGCGTGGGCGAAATTTATAGGATTTGCTGGCTTAGTTTGCAATTCAACCTCCTAGTCACCTCACGCAGTTTAATTCTCTGACGTCTGACGTCACACTGTACAGTGGGAACGAAGAGTAACATGTTGTTTTAAAATAATTTTACTATCTCCGTCAAATTTTAAATTTGAGAGTTTTGTCCCAATCCAACCTTATTCACAAAACTGGACATTTGTAAATAGTTTAGCCATTTTGAATTTGGACAAAAATCGTAATTTCTTCTTCTTATGTGGCCATAACAACCCGATTACCGGATTACGGCCTGCCTTAAAACATCTCTCCAAACGCCTCTGCATTGCGCGCGCCTTGTCCAGTTGGTCACACCGAGCGAAGACAGGACTCCTTCCACTTGGTCTTTCCAACGCAAACACGGTCATCCTCTCCGCCTACGGCCGCTGACTACCGCATCAAACACACGTCTAGCTGGAGTATCCTCGTCCATTCTAACGACATGCGCGAGCCAGCGAAGCCGCTGGATGTTGATACGCTGAGCAACGTCCATTTCGTTGAAGAGCTCATACATCTCCTGGTTGGTGCGAATGCGGTAGTTATCGCCAACTCGAATAGGACCAAAGATCTTGCGCAGTACTTTCCTCTCGAATACTCCCAAGGCAACTGCATCAGTTAGCGAGACGGTCCAGGCTGCCGCGCCGTAAAGAAGCACTGGAATGATGAGTGCCTTGTAGAGTGATAGTTTTGTCGCGCGAGAGAGGTCTCTACTACTCAATTGCCTATTGAGACCGAAATAGTATAGCTGTCGGCCGTAATCTGGGACCCAAGCCGCCGCACGTCCTACTTGTCGACAGCATATACTTCGTTTTGCCCTCATTTACCGCCAGACCCATTTTCGCAGACTCCCGTTCGATAGCAAATCGTCATTTAGCTGACATAAAAATATTGCTCATTTCAACACTGAACTCATCAAAATTTTTGGAAGTTGCACTCCATCAGAGTAAGGCTTTCTTTTCTTACTATTAAAACAACTAGCATAATGACATCTTGGGAGCTTGCACGTAATCTAATAGGAAGTAATGAAAATTCAAAGCTTCTCAACTTATCAAACTACCCTCGTACAACTTAAGAGCGCAGCTGTTGCTAGGCCGCATTGATGTGGTTTGCCTGCCTGCACCATTCTGCAATCCTGTCTGATGATTATCTGGCTTAGTGGCTTTTGTATTTAAGCCAACTGGCAATTGTAATAAGTTTTGCAACACGCCCCGTAATGGGGTACAACAAAAAAAAAGCAACATACGAAGATCATTTTGAAATCACGACAATTTTTATGCTTATTACAGTGCCACCCAAAATTATGCCCATCCAAGCCATGACAAATATGCTGCGTGAGGGAATGCGTGCCGCCATTTCGTGCCAAATACTCGAGGGTGATTTACCCGTAAGTTTTCGCTGGGAACGAAATGCCAAACCGCTCATAGGAACAGGGTAAGTACAATTGTATAACTTTTCGCAATAAGCGGAAGGTGCTAATCCATATTCAGCTCATGCAAAAAATAAAGATAGCATTTAGAAGTAAGGTCTCCCACAACATATCTGTAGCTTTACATTTAAGAAATATGCTCTATTTCTTATATCTGTCCGCAATAAAGTCAAGACGTTTTCCGACTTTGATATACCCTGTACTTTGAAAAATGATTATAATATATTATTTTATTAAGTATAGTAGGACCATTTTCCTTTAATTATTAGGCTGACTTGAAGGTACAAACAACAATATTTAACTGAAATAGTCTTTTGGAAAGAGAATTGAGGTTAGTACAGTCGGGTACAATTTTTGTAGCTAAGTCAAGTCCTTGAACAAAAGATTGTCGAACATTCCAAGCAAGTGACAAATTTGAGATTTGAGATGCGTATAATAAACGCCTTCAAGAATTTTATGTTCCGAGATCAAGCTTTTGTATATTTATCCTCTTTGGTATTTTCTTTAAATAGTCTTTTATATTTGTCTATATCTTACCACAGACTCACCGATAGATTTCGTTAGAAACAGAACTTAAAGACCTAAGATTGTTAGTAGATCAACTGATCATTTCCTTTCCCAAGCGACAGGTTCTGTCTCACACGAACGCTGGGCTCTCCTTCTTTTGTCATTCACGACTCCCAGTGGAGCATAGAACCTCGACCATTCTCTTTTAGCGAACTCTATTACGGGATTCAAGTCAGATATCATTCCATGAGAAAATATGTCTGGTGGTTTCATTGTTTTCGAGACAAAGACACTCAGAAGAATCCCAGAATCCCATTTTCTCTAGATGGTATTATATCTTACAGTGTGGTATCCAGATAGGTATGCTACTAGGAGTGTCTTGATCATTTCCAGAGGTTTGTCAAGCACTTTTGCTTGTTGCAGCTCCGGTATGGGGAGCCAGTATCTACGTTCTTCTGCATTTGTTTGCCATTGTCTTAATTATGGGCCAACCTATACCACAGAAAGATGTAATGGCACCCCCGAGCTAGATCATCAGCGATGGCGTTTCCATCCACTGCTGAGTGTTCAGGTATCTCTGTTTAGGGAATACAGAAGTTGGAGGTAATAATGACATTCTTTCACCATCCTGAAGGAGATACTCCATGATAATAGTGCCCTGATAGCAGCTTGGTTATCTGAATAAATTAAAATGTTAGCTCTTCTTGTTCCCTTCTCCAGATCTCTATGGCATGAATCTCTGCTTGAAAAACGCTGGGCCAAATAATCATTGCAATAGAGATTCTGGTGTTGGATCCAGCGATTCCAACACCTACACCCTATTCAGTTTTGAACCCATCCGTGAATCAATGTAGTCACTGGAGTTGGCTGCCCTTAGCCCAAGTCTCCCAACTCGGGAAAAGAGATCTAAATTTCTAGCTGTAAGATAAATCTGTCATCATAAGATCAAATCTGGAGCCCTGGTTTTAATTGTCACTGAATATTTTTAAAGTGTCTTGTCCTTGACTTGAAATATATAATTTGTCACCGAAACGAAAAAAATAAAATAAACTTGTTTTCCGTGAGCTCTACCTCTTACCATCTTCAAAATCTATGCGTTCAGATTAAAGGACGGACACTTCTAGCTTAATTTCTTTTGTCCTCCTGACCATATTGAAATTAACTTCAAGGGTTCTACGATATCTCCTCCTCTACGTCTCATATTCAATATATTCATTACCTCTGGTACAGGATATAAAAATTACTCACTGCCATCAAAATAATTCCTTGTTACAGCAATGAGGTCTTTCGCCGCTTGGACGAGTACTCCGCCAGTTTGGTCATTGAACACATTTCCTCGGATCATTCGGGCAACTACACCTGCATAGCCAGCAATGTGGCAGGCACAGAGCGTTTTACTGTACCACTTACCGTAAATGTGCCGCCCAAATGGATATTGGAGCCCAAGGACTCGAGTGCACAAGCTGGCCAGGATGTGCTGTTGCACTGCCAATCATCTGGCTATCCCACACCGACTATAACCTGGAAAAAAGCCATTGGACCCACGCCGGGTGAATACAAAGATTTTTTGTACGAGCCCACGGTACAGCTATTCCCAAATGGCACCATTTACTTCAAGAAGATCAGCAAAGAGTCTCAGGGCCACTTTTTATGCGAAGCCAAGAATAACATTGGCTCAGGCGTGAGCAAAGTTATTTTTCTCAAAGTTAATGGTGTGTTTTCTTTACTTTTATTATTGTTGATTCCTTCGGGTTACCCAGGTGACGTCTCACTTTTTCAGTGCCCGCCCACTTCCAAACGAAAACGAAACAGATATCCGTGGCCAAGGGCAAGCAGGTACATGTGCAATGCAACGTGCAGGGTGACAATCCAATTGACTTTAAATGGAAAATTCAGGCGACGCAACAGTATCTTGACGAGTCTTTGGATTCACGGTAAGTGCCAACAGATTGGAGGAGTGCGAGTGGGAGTGTGAATGGCAATGCGAGTGGGAGTGTGTTCTATAGATAGACCTGTATATATTCCTTTTACTGCCTTGCAAAACAAGCCTCAGATTGTTGCGTCTATGGACGTTGAAGTATTTGAGTGTCTGTTACCAAATCAATTCGACTCGATTGCATGCAGGATTTGCTTTTAATTAAAAGACTTTTGCAAATAGCAAAAAAAACGAAATAGGAGTAGTCTACTGGGAGTAATGGATGATGTGATGGGTCTGAGGTTGCACTACAGTGCACATGAAGATGTACCTGGTTTTGCTCACGTAGCATATTTCTAGTTTATTTTTATTCGTTATGAGTTCTAACTTTATTAATTTATCAAAAATGTTGCATAAAACTGAACTTTTTTTATAAAATCAACAAGAAGAATGTTGTATTGTATTTATTGAAACAAAAGTTGTATAACATTTATTGTTTATTTTCCATTTTTTCTGAGAAAAACTGAAATTAAATTGATATTTGTTATACAACACCTTAATTCAAAATTCAATAACGAAATTTATTGTTGAATTTCGACATTTATATGTATCAATTTTCTTGAAATGTATCAAATTAAATATAAATTTAGGCAATTTGCGGCAACTTTAAAAATATATTTTTTTTAAATACCTTAAAACTCAATCGGAAGTTCAGCATGAACTGTAAAAATGTAGAGTTTCATTTTTACAAGGTAATATGTTCTTTAAACTATTATTAAAATTATAAAGTTTTAATCTATTTTTTCGTTGAATTTTTGTGCCAGTTAAACCAAAAGCAGTTTAAATGGATAAAAAATTCATCTAATTTAGACAGAGCAGACAGCGTGGGTAGATTATTTATTATTTTATGCGTTTATTGAACCTAAATATTTTTCCTTCTTCCTGTAAAAAAATTACAAAAATCTATTTATACTTATGCCAAAAAAAAGTTAAGACTCAAAAAGTAACTTTATCAGTACAGGTACCATGCTAATTTTATAAATCTTCAGCGCCATTTCGATACTACAGAAATCCAAAAAAGGGATTGACCCCTAAAAAATCATATTCTTCTGGATATATAAGCTTCAAGGCTTTTGCTCAAGAGAGTCAAATAACGAGTGGGCTGCAATTTCTGGAAAATATTTGCAAAAGTTGTACACAAAATTTCAGAGCAAAGTATACTATATATTAGTCAGAAGTCTGGTCCTTTGAGAAATTAAGATCAATTTTTCTTTAAAAAACACTGTGAAAACTTGCACCAAAGTTGATCACGGTAAACTTCTTGCAAAAAGCCTAAAATCTTTTGGTATTTCTTTTGTTCAATTTAGCTTTATTTGTTAGTATAATATTTAATTCCCAATAATTTTTAGGAGCTTTAGCAAAGTCATGTTAATTGAATTCTAAAGTGCTACTAAGTGCAAATGCATCAAAATATCCATTAGTAAATACAGTCAAACTTCTTTGTAACGAATTCTGATTTACGAAATTATGAAAAGAACGCGGTTTTTGCTGCATTTTTTGTTTTCAATATAACGAATTTGTATTCTTAACTCTTAACTCTCATTTACAAGAAGAACGTCATAACTCAAAAAAAGTAATTTTGCAGAAAACGAATTTAAAGTCATCGATTTCATTTCATCGATCCCAAAACTTCATACAAAAATCGTTGAAATCAATTCTCGATTCTCTTCTCACACGGATAGTATTTTTGATAGCAATATGAAATTTTCGCACAGTTTCTCATAACGAATAATCTGCATTATTAAAATTTATTTTTTCAGTTATGACACTCTTCTTTTAAATGAGCGATATAAATTGTGACATTTAATATTCATAAACAAAAAAAGTTCAGACTTCAAGCTTTTCCTACTAAGATATGATTAGCATTTTTAAGAAATTATGATAGAATAAAATACTTATTGTGAGTATTGTTAAAAAAGAAAATATTGCTTATAAGTAAATTTCAAAATGGAATACGAAAAATTGCTCGTCGCAAAAGATTTCGAAAATTACTCTTGTCGAAGCTGGACTGAAGCAGATAACAGTCGTTTGTGACAAAAATCAAACTAATTGGTCAAAATGCCAAAGAACTGGTTTCTGCTTGTAAGGGAAGGTTGATCCAAAAACGTCACGTTCAGAAAATCTCATGTATAGAAAGCGCTGATGTAAATATACAAGATGGAAATAATTATGCTAAAGATATGATTACAGTGTTGCCAGAAGTTAGTAATTAAAATTAAGCTATATTAAATCAAAAGCTGTTAAAATTAAGTACGCTAAAAAAGCTAAGCTTATGGAGCTTTATTAATTTTTTTTTTTGAATAAAGGCAAAACAGCTTTCAAAAAAACGATTTTGAAATTTTCAAATTACACTAGTAATTTCAGTAGTAAAATTTCATGGTAAAACCGAAAATGAAGTCCAAAAGCTTTTTCAGGGAACGGACTTCGAGATATTTCGAAAAAAAAACTTTCTTAGTTAAAAAAACTACTCCCATATTAAAGATTGACCTATCTAAACACGGTTTTTCTAAGAAATTCGTTGTACTTGGCGGGTTTCCAAAGGTAGCCGAAGCTCTCCTAAGCATTGCCTAAAATTTGATCAAAATCGGTTTTATGTAATGATATAGCGCACAGATCGGTTAAAATATATTTTTTTTTGTACCAAATTCGTTTTGCTCCGTATGTTTCTGAAAATATCCTAACCAAATTAGGGTAATATTTATATATGTATCTTTAGGAGCTTTTGAGCAATATTCAAACACGATTTTCTGGCCCATCAATCCTATGAAGGCTATATGAAATAATTAACCGATTTTTCGAAATATCTGGAAACCCGTTTATGCGATTTTACTACGCATATTACTAAAACACGTTAAGGATAACAAAAAATTTTTAAATTTATAAACTAGTGTTATTGAAGTTTAAAAATATTTTCTATTAAGGGGTCCCGGTGGTCTAGAATTTTCGAATAATCGAATTTTTTTCCATATATTTCGAAAGCTTTTAAGAATATACTGTCAAATTTTTGGAAGGATATTCCCAGTATTTTCGATTCTAGGTAGAGTTAGATTTTATCAGTCAGAAAATATCCACTCTTAAAACTTTAAACAGAATTATCTCAAAACTACTTTTTTTGGTCTGGTGTTGTCGAAAAAAAAAAACTATCCAACCGAATCGTCTGAAATTTTGATATGTTGTTCACAACATCAATGGCTATCGCCCGAACTAGAATCATATTATTATTTCAATTATTTCGTATTTTTTTAATTAAAAAACTGAAAAAAACCGATTTTTAAAGTATCAAATTCGAAATAGCTCCATTTTGTCAAATTTTTTTTTTTTATTTTAGTTCGGGGCATAGCTACAGTCATACTGATTAATATTTTTTTTGGTTTTTGTGGTTCAGATAAATAGAAGAGCCAAATGGGTCAACTTCAACGCCATTTTTAAAATTATTACAATTAAAAAAAAAAAATTTTTTTTTTATTTTTGCATATAAAAGTAGTTAAATAAAAAGCCTCAAACATTTAAATATCGTTTTTCATTTTTTTTATTGTCAAAAAAATTTCTGAAAATACCCTAAATTTTCGAGCTCTAGACCACCGGGACCCCTTAAATTTTGCCGTAACTGGGGTCAAATACGCGCGTCGTGCGGAAACGCACTTTTTCTATAATTTTTAATTTTTTAATTATTACTTGTTAGAGATTGTTAACTTAAATGCTAAAAAAAAACAAACATTTCCGGGGTCTCATTTAAACAAATAACTTGATGCTTTTAAAATATTAAATTTGGGGTATTCACGCTTGGTGTTTGTATGAGAGCATTTGCAATAACAACATTTTTAGTGTATTGTTTTTCAACTCAAATTTGTTTCAAGTTTAATTTTATTCCACTTTTTTGCTTTTGAGCTGCTGAGAAAGTGTTGCAAAATACGCTGCTTGCTTTATTTTCAATACTGGAATATTTTCGATTTTTTATTAATTTTGTCATATAGAACGTAACGAGTTACTCTATAATTTTAAACGAAATTAATAGAATGAACTAAATTAAATTAAAAGAAAAATTATTATTTTAAGTTTAAGTTAACTTTAACAATTTGTTTTATGTGTATCTTTTCAGGCAGGAATATTTTTAAAGTTAGAAATTAAAATTTTAGTTGTGTTATTGTTGAGAAGTCAAGGAAAGCAAATTTAAAAACCTTGGTCCAAAGAATTCTTATTTGATGCTCTAAGTTAAGTAAATTAAATATTATTACTTTTAAGTAGCTAATGGAAAACTAAATCTTTTCAGCTGAGACCGAAATATTTTTAAAATTGCAGCTTCATGTTCGTTGTGAAGTCAAGAAAAGTAAATTCAAAAACCTTTGTTCAAAGAATCCTTATTTTATATTCCAATTTGAGTGAATTAAATATTAAGCCCAATTTTCTGCTTCCATGCCGTTCATCAAAGTCTAGCTTGACTGTACTTTATACAATTTGTTTGGCACTGGCCAGCAGCAATCTATACATCGTCTATGCATCTAGATATAAGTATATTATATAGTATGTTGTGTTATTTAAGTATCTGGCGTTAAGTGCAGCTGAGATTTTGTGCCATTTTAGGAGCAATAGTTGAAGCTGTCTGTGTCTGTGTCTGTGTGCATGTTAAGTACATACGTATATGCTACTTTTATATAAGTATTTTAATGTATTTGTATTTCCGGTTTGTTCTCTCTTCCACTGTCCAATGTCGCGCTCGCTCGCTCACGCTGGCTGCTCTCTCTCTCTCTCTTTCAAACTCAATACAACACGCGTTTTATTTATTTATGCCATTTGCACACACGCATACACACAAAATGGCGACGTGTGTTTGTGTGTGTGTCTGTGATGGCAACTGCCTCGTACGTCTTCGTCTTTGTCAACAAAACCAACTGCTTCAACAACGGCAACAACAACAACAACGACGACGATAACAACGATGACAACAACAACTATGTTAAAAACATTGTTATAAAATTGCATTGCATCGCTCACGTTGCACAAATACTTACGTATACATGGCACATGTATCTACGTGTGCACACATGCACGTATCTCCATATCTACGGCAATCTACATGTGTGCATGTGTGCGCGCCTGCTGGCGTGTGTATCTTGTATCTCTTAAATGCATTTACTTGCATATAAATCACTATATATGTGTGTGTCTGCGTGTGCGTGTGCAGCTATACAATAAGAGATCAAGTGCTCGACGACGGCATGGTCTCCGAATTGGGCATTTCGCATACATATCGTCAGGATACGGGCATTTATATCTGTCAGGCCAGCAATGCATTCGGACAGGTAAGTCTATTGTGACAATTTTGTATAGCCAGCAAACACAAACACAGACGCACACATACAAACACTACCAGACTTAGTTACACACACACATACCCACACATAATTGCAGCTCAATCTTGGCCAGTTGCAAGCTGGCAACTGTTGTTAAACCTAATTTATGGCAATTTGAATGTGGCAGCAACAGCTGCAACTGGCAATACTTTCACTAGGCATTTGCAATTTCAATAAGACTACAACAAATAGAGTCCTAATGTGCTATGTGCCATAAAGTGTGCCAGCTGTTTGACCAACAAAAACACATACCCTTCTCTTTTCCCCCCATATCCAGGATGAAATGTCCATACAGTTAATTGTACAGGAAGTGCCGGAACAACCAAAAAATCTGCGCATTAACTCACAACAATCACGCAGTCTGCAGCTAACATGGAGCCAACCCTTTGCCGGCAACAGTCCCATCGAGGAGTATCATGTCTACTATAAACAAATCTCAGGTACAAGCACAGCAATGCTGCAAATTATGCACAAATCGGACTATAACCCGCTTAATTTCTAGATATTTGGCAAAATGCGGAGCACATTGATATAACCGGTGCCCAAACTGTTGTCAACATACAACAGCTGCGTCCAGCCAAGGCTTATCATATACGCATGACGGCCGAAAATAAGCTGGGCGCCTCTGAATTTTCTGAGGTTGTGCAGGTAACGACACTAGAGGAGGTACCATCCGGACCGCCCTTGAATGTACGCGCCGAGGCCAAGAGTTCAACAGAGATTTCGGTAACATGGGATGCACCTGAACGTGACCACTGGAATGGCATACTGCTCGGTTACTATGTGGGCTATCAAATGTCGTTGACGCCTGAGGACACGGAAGTGAATCCCACACAGGGTTTTAGCTTTAAAACGGTTGAGGTGCGCTCGCATTTTGGCGGCGAGACGGTGTTGTCCAATCTCAACAAGTTCACCCAGTATCATGTCATCGTGCAGGCCTACACTAGCCAGGGTAGTGGACCGCCAAGCAAGGAAATTGGTGTACAAACAATGGAGGATGGTAAGTTGGGGGAAAAGAGTTAGTGATAAGCGTGTGTCCGCTGCAGGAGCAAAAAATACATCGTAGTGCAGGCAATCCGTCAATTTGACTTCTTTGAAGTCATCACTATTCGAAAAGTAGTGCATTGGACTTGAGTTTAGCAGAGCGGAACTCACAAATCTTGCATGCTGAAGTATGTGACAAGGGTCAGTGTGCAGATATCAGATTACCACAGGCAGGAAAGGGAAATTCCGGGAAACTGTACCGGCCCCTATTACGTCATTAAATTGAATCACGACAGTAAGTAATTTCACCGGGCGCCTGAGAAAACTCTGGACCCGGAGGACCCTTCCCCCTTCCTCTCGTCGGGCCTGACCAAGGCATTAGCAAAAAAAAATGGAAGCACCAATCAACTTGAAATTGGCTCGGGCAACCAGAGAAAAATTTAGCCAGCTAAATAAAAGGAAATGGATCCGAAGCAGTGCAAACAATTCCTGGAACGAAATGACTAGAAAGCTAGCTAGAAAGGGTGTTTCTAAGAAGACAAACCTAGTTTCTGTATAAACCATTCTTTGAAAACCTGGGCAATCTGACCAATGTGCCTATAGCGGATATGGCTACTTTTGTCGAATCCTCAAAATGGTTTTGCAATAGGATAGACTTGGGTGACTAGAAATGCCAACAGTTTTTGATCCTCCTCTACCCCTTTCGCCTGCTCTTAATCCTAATTAGGAAGGGGTTTTTGATCCTCCTCTACTTCTTTTCCCTTCTCTGAATCAATTCCTTAGGGTTAAGTAAACGAATCAAGAGGAGAGGAAAGAAGTAGAGGAGGATCCTAAACCACTTCTCTAGGATCTTTCCTTAATTAGGATTAATTAGGATATAAGAAGAGGAAAGGGATAGAGGAGGTCAAAAACTGTTGGCATTTCTAGTTACCAAAATGTCTCTTATTGCCAGAGAAGGGGAAAGGGGTAGAGGAGGATCCTAAACCACTTCTCTAGACTCTTTACTTAAGTAGGATTAATTAGAATCTAAGAAGAGGAAAGGGCTAGAGGAGGTCAAAAACTGTTGACATTTCTAGTTACCAAAATGTCTCTTATTGCAAAACCATTTTTAAGATTCGGCAAAAGTATCCAGATCCGGTATAGGAACACACAATCGCCAATATGGTCCTGAGTAATCTCAGTTCTTAGATTGAGTAGCCTAACCCAACATAGCTAGAAAGTGTTTTGCGGACACGCATCAGAAGACTCAAAAATATGTATCAAAGGAATGAAATGATGAAGAACTACTATAGCTTAAATTTTTCAAGGAAAATCTTAAATGGGCCAAAAGTGAAGAGTCCCTTTTTCGTAATTCCTTTACACAAGACCCACCCTTTATTTCTCTTAGAAATTTTTGTTTAGCATTGGTACTCTTTTTCGTGACTTAATATGATTATTATCACGCACGAACATCGCCTTTTTTTTTGCTCACCTCCAATGAGCGTAAGTATGTGTGATTCCTGGCACACACTGATTGGATTTGTTAATTGGCCGTGCACAAAAACTCGGCTATCTTGCTGGGTAGCGCCGGCGTGTCTGGCAAGGGCTTGAATTCGGTTGGCAGCTGTCGGCACTTGCAAAGCGTTTAATAAACTTTTCAATTTTTGCTCTTTCTCACACTGCGCCACACTCCCTGCTGTCACTATATATCTGACGTGTCTGCTTGGTAGTGCCCTCATCACCGCCAGAATCGCCGCAATGTGATGTGCTTGGCTCGACATCGATTTATATCACCTGGTCACCGCCGGATGTGGATGGACAGAATGGCAAAATCAAGGGCTACAAAGTGTTTTACATATCGATCGATGAGCTTTACGGTAAGTCCTGGGAATCTGTGTTGTTTATGTGTGTATGTATATGTGTCTGCTTGTGTATGGCTTGTGCTGCATACCAATTGGGAGATTGACTGGACTGAATGGTCGGACTGGTCTGACTGGTCTGACTGATTCAATGTTTGCCTTGCAAATTACTTCAGCAAAATTGGAATTTCGCAGCAATTATGCAATGCTATTAAGACCCGAACACCTTAGCCAGGGCATTAAGCGGAGTCAAAGAGCTCGCTGGCATGCAGCTAATTAGCTGGGAAAAATCTTCAAATGTCATTGCATACAAATGGGCGCGTCTCACTTCAACTGTTTTTTTGTAAATCTTTTCTTCTTTTTGTTTTTTTTTTTGCTACTTCACAGAAACGGATCCAGAAGTTGTGAAGTCAACAAATCAATACGTCACCATTGAGAATCTGCGCAAGTACACAAACTATACGGTCTGGGTTTTGGCTTACACCAAAGTAGGCGATGGCATGAAAACAAAACCATTTTATTGCCGCACCCACGAGGACGGTAAGTGGCAAACAGTTCAATGAACGCGAACGAGGCAAAAACCCGTTGATGACGATGCCATCAAGTCCTACCCCGTTTCCGTTAAATATCGCTTGCCTCGCCTCCAAACCCCCAACTACTCCTGCTCCTACGTCTTTATCATTCATATTGGCATCGTCATTGCGGTCGCATCGTTTGCAATTTCATATCGCACACTTGTTGTGGCGCTCGTTTCGGTTTTCATTGCATTCCTTTCTTGTATTGTAATATTTTTTATACTCTAAAAAGTAAACTAATCAGGAAGTATCCATGACTTTGTCAAGCAGTTTGGTTAGGAAGCAAAAATGGGTCTCATCGACTTTTAAAAACTAATGATGAATATGGAAACTGACCGCTTTTTATTTAAGTGTCTATAAACATCTACTAAGATGATTAAACGCATCGAAATAGACTTAAAACCTCCGTATTGACAACTTCTAAAACACTCAAAAGTCAGATTTGAATTTCATCAACGCTTTCATGAGAACATCCGTAACAAGTAAAACATAAGTTTCTTTTATTTATATTGATATAACCACAAAATTCAACTAATTGCTTTCACTTTATAAAGAAAAAGTTAAAAAAACAATTATTCCTCTAAATGTGCATTTCTTGGACACCTAAATAGTGATCCAAGAGAATCCAAACTTCGCCCTTCAAAGCTAGCCCCTCCTTGTCTCTTTCCTTACTAATTTTATACACTTTTATTATTTTTTTTGGTGTTTCGCTGCAGTGCCGTCGGCGCCACAAGCAATCAAGGCAATACCCGCATCCAGCACGAAAATCATAATATCCTGGCTGCCGCCTGACCTGCCCAACGGGGACATTGTAAGTTATTCAGCCAAACTACATGCGACACGTGACCACGCCTACAGTTCCAGCTAAATGACTTTTAGCGCTAATTAAGCGACAATTAACGCTGACTGGTTTGTTTGTTTGTTTGTTTGTGCCATTTCCTTTTCCAGACGGGTTACACCTTCTATATGTCAATGCTGGAGGGTGGACGCGAGGAGGGCACACATAAGCGTTTGCTGGGTCCCTACGTGGAGATGCACGAAACTGTGCGCACACAGGAGTCGGCCACGTACCAATTCTGGCTAACTGCCTCCACCAAAATGGGCGAGGGCGAAAAGACACAGGTGGTTACGGTGCCGCCCAACAACAAGGTGCCTGCACGCATTGTATCCTTTAGCCAACGTTTGGTAACGCCCTGGAAAGAGCAGCTGGAGCTGCCCTGTCGCAAGGTGGGTGCACCTGCACCAGTGACCATTTGGCGTCAGGATGGGCACAACATGGAGACTAGTACGCGCAAGACTATAGCAAAAAATGGCACGCTTTATATAAGCGAGTGCCAAGCAACAGATGCGGGTAATTATACCTGCAGCGTGGAGAACACTTGGGGCAAGGATGAAATAGTTTATAATATAGTGGTTAAAGTGCCGCCTGAAGCGCCCAATCTTACTGTGGTCAACACCTATACAGACAGCTTGCATCTGGAATGGCTGGACAATAGCCATGGCGGCAGTCCCATATTAGGCTATGTGATCAACTACAAGCGTGACAATGGCGACTGGGAGGAACTGCAGGTGGATGCCAAGACCAACTCGCATTTGCTCAGTAATCTGTGGTGCGGCACACGCTATCAGCTTTATATTACGGCCTACAATAAAATTGGCACTGGACTGCCATGTGATATAGTCAACTCATATACCAAGGGCAATCCGCCAGTGCAGCCCAAGCACTCACAAATGATAACCAACAACTCGACAAGCGTCACCTGCTGGCTGGATTCATGGGGTGACGGTGGCTGCGGCATACTCTACTTTATGATTGAGTCACGTATCTATGGGCGTTCGCCTTGGAATGTGGTATCCAATCATATAGCGCCCACAGAGCGCATTTATACGGTTAGTGATCTAGTTCCTGGCACCAAGTATCAGCTGAAAGTCACCGCTCACAACAATGCTGGCTCCACCACGGCAATTTACAACTTTACAACACTTTCACCACAGGGTGGTAAGTATTTTTCTTACGATGGTATTCTGTAGGTATATATTGAAAAATTGTGAAAATACCCTATTTCAAGTGAATCTTGGATGAAGTTCTATGTTGTTAATACATACATCATGACTGGAGCATAATTTATTTTTCTCCCGCATGGGTGCCTCACAAAGAGGAGGACTGCCACCAAAAGATCTTTTGTACCGTAACCATAAATTACTGCATAAAACTTTCCGCTTTTCGCATGAACACCAGTAGGTCTTTTGTTGGTTTTGACGTAAGATGGAAGGAGTTACTCCGTTCCTTCCCATAGGCTATGTCCCTTACCAGCGCTGGGAAGTCACAGAGAATATACCTAGTGGTTTTATCGTTCTCGCGACAGAGCTTACACTCTGAAGAATTCGATAGGTAAATTGTGCGTAAATGGTATCTTACAGTATGGGGCCCAGATAGGTATGCTGCCAGGAGACTTAAATCCGCTCTGCCAAGACCTTTTTTCTTGTTCTTATCCAGAAGAGCTTTTGATTGTCGATGCACCGGTAAATAGAGCCATTATCTCCGAAGTTCTCCTGCAGCTCATTTGATTACCATGGTCCTGATTTTGGAACCACCACTACCACAGAAAGGCGCTTGAGATATAGTCAGTCTGGAGGCACCCTATCGTTCTAGATCGTCAGCGATCGTGTTTCTACCCGCTCCTGGGTGTCCAGATACCCAACGTAGCACGTCTCTATTCTGTGAAGACAGGAGTTGGAGGTGATTTATGGTATTCTTTAACCATACTGGAGGAGATGCTCCATGATGATAGTGCCCTGATAGCAGCTTGACTATTTGAATAGATACAGATGCGTGGTCCTCCATTTTCCTTGTAATGGATTTTGGGGCCGCATATCCCTATGGCATGAATCTCTGCTTAAAAAGGCGCTGTGCCAAATACCTATTGCAGTAGAGTTTCTGGTATTGGGTCCAACGACTCCAAAACCTACACCCTGTTCATGGACCCCTCCATAAACCATTGTTGCCACCGGAGGTTTCCTCAGGAGCTGCCCTTAACACAACTCTCGGAGACTTGGGGGAAAAGAAAATAATTTCTTGTTGTGAGATAATTCCGTGATCATATTATCTGATCTAATAAAGCAGATCGATACGTCAGTAAGGGAAATAATAAGTGCGGCATGATTTGCTAGACTCTTATGTGATCTGGTTAACTTTTTGATGAAAATTTTTAGTGGTGTGAGTCCAAGGACTGGTATAAAAAAGTTTCTGATGAGAGGGTTTTTCTTATTCTACGCAAATAGATAACATTTATCTTAGTTTATGATAGAATTTCCCGAGATCACTTAAGAAGTCTTGTAATGATTTTTCGATCTGAAAAGTAGATTGCTGTGACGTCAGCAAATATGGATAGGCTGAAGACTGGATTTTCTTATTCCACAGAGACAGTTGAAATTTGCTTGGTTGGGTTTATTAAAGAATTTCCCGAGTTCACTTAAGGACACTTGTAATGATTTTTCGAGCTTAACTATAGATTGCTGTGACGTCAGCAAATATTGATAAGCTGCAACTGATGGCAGGATTTTCTTCTTGCACAGAAATAGATGACGTTTGTTTTATTAAGGTTTATAAAAGAATTTCCTGAGATCACTTAAGGAGTTAAATAATGATTTTGCGATCTGATTTATATTGTAGATTGCTGTGACATCAGCAAATATTGTTAGGCTGCCAGTTGCTCGTTTAGGTTCATTGCTTATAAGCCCGACTATCGCATATATGAGCTAATCCTTATAAATACCCTAACTATACCTAAATTACACAATCTTTCTTTTCTCAACTAGTGCTTTTTAACAACGATCATTCCATACCCATATCGCACATCAGCGATTTGCCGTTTTATGCCAACTTCAAACTTCTACTGCCAATTTGTTTATCCCTCATGATGCTGCTGGCTTTGGTAGCAGCTGCGCTGTTTCTGCGTAAGCGAAGTAAGTCCAGATCCTAGTGCCACTAAGCAGACTTTATATTAAATACTTATTGCAGAACAAAGCAATCAGGCCAGACTTGCCTCCTCATCCATGTCGGAGTCACCATCGCTGGCCAATTTGCAGAATAAGCAAAATCGTGATCAACAGTATTTAGCCGTGCGCTGTAATCCGGGCAGCTCAGCTACAAGAGGCTCCAACTCCAATGATTCGGGCAGTTTTGGCAAAGCCGAGGGCAATGAGTACATCGAAGATATCTGTCCATATGCAACCTTTCAGCTGAATAAGCAGACCTATAGCGAAAGCTCCTATAGTGGTAATGTCTACAGTGGACCCTATCACTCGGTACGCGGCTCCTTTGTCTATCATGATGTCAAGCCCGAGAGCTATCATGTAGGTGTTGAAAAACTTGAACAATTGAATTTATATAATTATGCTTTGTTTTTTTTTCGACATTAGTCCAAGGAGCCGGAGTACACAAAAGTGCGTCGAAAAGTCGGCCGCCTACGCGATCCACACTCAGAGAGCCAAGGTAGTTTTTAGCATATTTAAGCCTGCCTCATCATTATCGTTATCGTATGCATATCCAAGCCCCACTCAATTTTAGAATTAAGTATATGGCAAAATTTCGCATTATTTAGCACATCATAAATCCATTCAAATCCAATCCCAATCTGTTTTTTGTATTAAACTTTTTAATTTTGAACTTTCTTGCTTGTATAACTAACATTCATACAAAGAATTCATCTAAACAACAACAAAATCCATCAAATCGTACTAAACTTTTTAGAATCGGACAATCCAGGTTCAACAGATTCCGAAGTTAGGAAAATCCTAACGCTTCACATACCAATTACAGAATATGACACACTCGGTTCCGAGTCCGACAATGATGTGTCTGCACGCGCACTTAACTCTGCCAAATATCGCGCACAACGTGGTAAGCATAGAGCCCAAAACATTAAGCATACGCAGCGTATAACTAACTAGTCGTTTCCACTACTCTTAGATACACAAGATGAGACCTCGTCCTCATCGGAGACCACACCCACTAGCATGACGCGCAAATCCAAGCCACCCTTTGCCGCACGCAAACCGGGCAAACCAGGCACCAGTGGCAAGCGCCATGTACGCAGTTCCAGTGGCTACTCCAGTCACAATGAAGAAACTACTTTTAGGTGAGTACAGAGAGCCAACGCTTCAGGCAAAACGAACGCGCTATAAGCTTAATTAGAACCCTGTATGTTTAGCATATCCAACTATCCACCAAACTATCAGGACCACATAAATCCACCAGCGCGTTTCTCCGATGCCAACGACAAGACGAAGACACAAACTTCGCCACGTATGCGTGCCAATCAGAAACTACAGCGGGAAGCATTCCAAATAAATGTTTAAAATTCCTTTAAAATAAAAAAATTAAAAAAATAAATATTAAAAAAAAATTGTATAAAAAAGAAAAAGAGCCTTTGAGCAATGAATTTGTGTAACACTTGTAAAATCCACCCAAAAAAAGTAAGAATTAAAAAATTTAAACAGAATTGAAAATTTGAGAAAAACACATCCAACTACTACTGGCAACTTGAGCTGCATTTCTTAACGATATTGTTAATATTAAATATAAAAAATTAAATAAATAATAAAGTGTGTCTGCCGTTTATGAAATGTTCAACTATTTACAATAACAACTACAACAACAAACGAATATTATCTGTAACTTTTCGAGAACATTTTGATTTTCAACGAAAATGATTTGCCGACTGTTATATAACAGCCAAAGTTTACAAAACAACAAAAAAAAACTTAATATTAAAAACAAATAAAAGTAAATAAACAATAAGACTTATTTATACACTGATTATGCTTAGTTTAACTTGAAAAGCTGCATAAAAATAAGTTAATAAAACATACTTAAATTAATGTTAAGCCTTTAAACATAAAAAATAAAACAAATAACGCAAAATGCTCTAAAAAAAATACTGAAATAAATATTTAAACAAATTTTCTTATAGAGCATAAATTTTGTTTAACAAAACAATTATATATTTATGTATTTAATAACCAAATATAACTCCCAAGGCCTTTGTGCTAAGCGTTAAAACGTGCTCTGTAGTAAATTAAATTAAATTAAATTTAAACAAAAATATTCTGTTAAATTATTTGTTTAAACTTTTTGTATCAGTTTGTAAGTGTTTGCGTTTTAACATAAAACTAAACATAAACAACTTGACAAATGTTAGCTAGTTATTTAAATAAATTTAATTAAGTTATAAAAAAATAAAAAAAATAACAACAAATAAAAAACAATAACATACACATCTAATAGTTTTTAAAACTGTTGTATATAGCAAAGGCGCATACATTAAATTATACAAACAATTAAATATAAAATTAACTAATAAACATCAGTGTTAGTGGAATATTAACAAAAATTATATATATATATATGTATGAATATATTATATATAAATAAAATCAAGCCAAAGTCGTAAACCAGCAAGCATTTCCATAAACCAAATAGAAATCCAAAGACCTAAAACACACACACACACACAACCAATTGTTATTGTTCCAGAAAATGCTGCTGCTTTAAATCTAAATCTCGGAAAGATTATTTTTTAAAATAAGAGAGACGAGCCACTTTTTAAGCGATATATGATATGAAATAGAGGTTCCTGTCCATATTAAGCTCATAACGATATATTTATGATAATTGCGATTACTTATTGATTTATCGATAATTTAATTTTAACGTTATTATTTGCGTAAGATTTTCTTTGTCAAGGCATATTTCTTAAATGGATAAAAATATTTCAAAAATTTTTCAAGTCGATTTCCGAAAATTTCGATTATATATAGATTACCCGATTATTTAATTTTAACGTTAATATTTACGTAATTTTTTTTTTTGACAAGGCATATTTCTTAAACGTATAAAAATATTTGAAAAATTTATTCTAAAATGAAAAAATATAGAATACAAATTTTTATAAAATTTCGATTACTTTTTGATTGATTGATTCTTTCAATAATTTAATTTTAACATTAATATTTACGTAAGCTTTGCTTTGATAAGACTAATTTCTTAAACGTATAAAAATTGCTTAAAGACGTTATTCTAAAATTAAAAAAAATAAATAAAATAAAAATTGTTTATTAGAATTTCGATTTCTTATTAATTTGACAATAATTTAATTTTAATATTTACGTAAACTTTTCTTTGACAAGGCATATTTCTTAAGCGGATAAAAATATTTTTAAAATTGTATTCTAAAATTAAATAAATAAAAAAATATAAAATAAAGATTTTCATGAAAATTTCGATTTCTTATTGATTTATCGATCAATTAATTTTTACATTAATATTTACGTATTTTTTTATGATAAGACACAATATTTTTGAACGGATAAAAATATTTAAAAAAATGTATTCTAAAATTTTAAAAATATATTAAAAAAATTGTTTATGAAAATTAAGCTCGTAACATTTTTTTATGAAAATTTCGACTACATATTGATTTATCGATAATTAAATTTTTACGTTAATATTTACGTAAGCTTTTCATGGACAAAGCATATTTCTTAAACGGTTAAAAATATTTTAAAAAAATTATTCTAAAATGAAATAAATAAAAAAATATAAAATAAAGATTTTTATGAAAATTTCGATTACTTATTGATTTATCGATCATTTAATTTTTACGTTGATACTCACGTATTTTTTTTATGACAAGACATATATATTTCTTAAACGGATAAAAATATTAAAAAAATGCATTCTAAAATTAAAAAAAAAATAAAATAAATTTTTTTTAGGAAAATTTCAATAACTTCTTGATTGATCGATAGTATAAAATTAACGTCAATATTTTCGTAAGCTTTTCTTTAACAAGGCATATTTTCTAAGCGGATAAAAATATTTTAAAAATTTTATTCTAAAACTAAAAAAAAATAAAATAAAATTTTTTTATTAGGATTTCAATTTCTTATTGATTTGTCGATAATTTCATTTTAATATTTACGTAAGCTTTTCTTTGACAAAAAATTAAATAAATTTTTTTAGGAAAATTTCAATAACTTCTTGATTGATCGATAGTATAAAATTAACGTCAATATTTTCGTAAGCTTTTCTTTAACAAGGCATATTTTTTAAGCGAAAAAAAATATTTAACAAATTTTATTCTAAAACTAAAAAAAAAATAAAATACAAATTTTTTATTAGGATTTCAATTTCTTATTGATTTGTCGATAATTTAGTTTTAATATTTACGTAAGCTTTTCTTAGGCAAAAAAAGAAAATAAGTTTTTTGTATGAAAATTTCAATAACTTCTTGATTGATCGATAGTATAAAATTAACGTCAATATTTCCGTAAGCTTTTCTTTAACAAGGCATATTTTTTAAACGGATACAAATTTTAAAAAATTTTATTCTAAAATTAAAAAAAAATTTTAAAAAAGTTTTGTATGATAATTTCGATAACTTATTGATTTGTCGATAATTTAATGTTAATATTTACGTAATATTTCTTAAACGGATACAAATTCATAAAACATTTTATTCTAAAATTAAAAAAAGAAAAAAAAATAGAATTAAAATTTTGTATGAGAATTTCGATTACTTATTGATTTATCGATCATTTAATTTTAATATTTGCGTAATCTTTTCTACGACAAAGCACATTTCTTAAAAGGGAAAAATAAATTTAAAACATTAAAAAAAAATATTTTAGAAACGATTTTCTTCCTGCTTCTAAACAGGACTAATAACATTATATGCATGCGAGTTTCAAAAGTGATCTTTACTTAGCTCAAAACAAGGAATGATACCAAATATCGAGATATCGATAACTCAATCAATAACTGGAATACTGCAACAAAAATTTTAAAAAAGTAATAGTTGATGTACCTCTATCACATATGAAAGTAGTCTCGAAATCGAAAAAATCAATTTAAAAAGTGGACCGTTTCACTTATTTTTGACTTATATAAACTATTTATTCAAAATGTTTAAGAGTTGGGACAAGCCAAAAAAACATTAAACTCTTCTAAAGCAAAATTTAAAATTATCATTGATAAACATAAAAAAAAAAATATTGTATTTAAAATATGTTTCCAAATTGCATTCGTTGCGCTTTCTTAAATAAAATAATCGTTATATATTTTATATATAATAAAAGCTATTATCAATCAAGGCCAAACAACCGCTGATTGTCACTTTTATAACTAAAGAAATGTAAAAATTAGATCGTTTATTTATATAAAATTTTACTTTAGTTATAGTCTCTTAAAAGTCTAATGCCTTATCTGGTATATTTTTTCATCGGAAAATAAAATTTCAATTTTGAAGCGCTAATATAGACGAAATTATTTCAGTACTTTTTTTAATCATACTAGAGGGCATCGCCCCCTGCTCGCTTCGCTCACCAACTCCCATCCATGCATCGGCGGAAGCGACTCAGGGTGGCCCACTTGAAATTAAATTACTTCTTCATTCTTCTCATACCTCTTCTTTGATGCTTTACGCATCTGTTCTCGCTTGCGCTCTTTCATTTCCTCTTCAGTCAAATTTAACTTCTTTCGACCCATTTCGCTAAATTCCTAACTTTATGAAAAAAAAAACTTTTTTTTTATAATAGAGGGATCATTTTTTGAAAAATGTGAAAGAAAATTGTTTTTCATGATAACATATATAAACAATTTTTGGACACTTATACAAAAAGATATGTTTTTCCTCTTAAGTTTTTAATGTAAGTAGTGGAAAAATGTTGGTAATTTTTTAAAGAGAAATTTTTGTAACTTATTTCTGCTTATTACTTGCTTCTCTCGGAAAATTGTTTTTCGAGTCAAACTTTAATAAAAATTCTCTTGGGCCCAACTTTAATCATATAAAAGTTGTTTTTATTTTTTAATTTATATATACATGCTTAGCCTTATTTTAAATAAAAAATATAAATAGATTAAATATATAGAAAGCAGCATTTACCATGTACCATATATAGAAAAACCTAACATGATTATATATTTTCCAACCAGCATCAACAATAAAAATTAACCAAGCAACCAATTACATGACAATATGTTACAAAACAAATGCATATTTAATAAATTATTAAACATATTAAACTTCAATGACAATTCACACCGTTGTAGTTCACAGCCAGTCATAAATAAAATATAAAAAAATATAAATAAATAAAGAAATCTAAACAATCCTTTAAAAAATTTGGCATTGCAACATTTCAGACTGCACAAATCTTAAAAATCTACAGTTTTTTGAATAAACAAATTAAGAAATCAATGTAACAAATTGTATTTGGTTGTAAACTAACAAATAAAAAAGTTAAATGTTTGGCATATTAAAGAAAATGTGAAATTCCATAAGAAAAAGAAAAAATTGTAAAATGACATTGATTAAATATGTACGCACACTATAAAAAAAAAACAACAACTTTATGTACATTAAAAACAATATGTGAAATGAGAAATAAAAATAAATACAAGACATGAATATGACAAAAACAGAATTAAATTAACAGCGAGTTTTATTTAAAACTTAAATTTTCAGAGTACTTGGCAAAAACAAAAAAAATTGCAATCGCCTTACTCTAAATTTTGACTCTAAACGCATTTCAGCTACCAGGCGAACAGAAACAATAAGCAAGCAGCTGCAGAATAAAATTTTTTCTAAATCTGTCACTAAAAGTATGCTACACTTTTTTTCTACATTTTTACTCTAAAAATTTAAAAATTTGTTCAGTTACTTGCTGTGGGTTTATGTTCGCCTGGTACTTTGAAACCCATAAGACAGTTGAAATAGTTTAAAATAAGCCAAAAATCAACGGAATATTTTTAAATTTTACAAAATTTGAACTAAACTGTTAGTTCAGAAATTGAATTTCATATTTTTATATTTTTATTTATTTATATTTATCGTTTGTTTGAACTACGTTGGCTGACTGGGTTGTTCAATATAAAATATATTTTTTGTATTTTAAATTAACGTTATATTTCAAAAGAAAGAATGTAATGAGTTGCTTTGAATTTTATCTATTGTAAGTGTCAATTTCTTTTTTGATGATGTTTGAGCTGGAACATTAAAAATAAGAAGGACATTTCAATTTTTTGATATTAATTAACATAGTTAACAGTAACAAAAAAAATTGCTTTAAAATTTAAAAAAGTGTTATGGGTGGACAACCCTTATCACTTAGGGATATAAAAAATAGATGTTGGCCGATTCTCAGACCTACCCAATAGGCACACAAAATTTCATGAAAATCGGTCCAGCCGATTCGGAGGAGTGTGGTAACTAACATTGTGACACGAGTATTTTATATATAAGGTAATACATATTCAAATATATTTAAGATTTTTAACATTATTCTTGTTTTTCCTGCAAAAGAAATTTAAAAATACTGAAAATAAAAATATTAACATTTTTTTTTTTAAATAAGTTTAATCTTACTTTAAGAAAGTTTAAAAATGTTTATAGAATTTTTGTATTTTTTTAAATAACAAAAGCATACTTATTGCAAAAAATTTGTTGTTCTTAATCGAAACCCTTTATATTATTACGAATTTTTAAATAATTTGAGCATTTTAGGCACGCCATTAAAAATTTGCGTCTTTTATAAAGTTTGTTATTATAAAATTATTGGGTCTTGTTTTAAGAATTTTTGGATTGAAATCAAGAATGTAAAAATCTTGATTTAAGAGGTTCTTTTTAACTGTGTGTGGCTTTTAAGAGTCTAATAAACAACAAAGCGTAGACTTTTCAAAAAACCGCAACTGATTATAATTTTTTTTTTTAACTTTAAAGGGATAATCGAATCGGACATAGAAATGCGAGGGGATTACATATCGGTGGATAAAAACTTTAAGACAAATGATGCTAATATATATGCACTGGGAAAGAATATAAACATTCATTCCGAAATAGACTTCCAGTATCATTTTACCAGTGAGCGTGAACAGGCTATGAAGGTTGGTACAAACTAAGGCCCTACATTTAAATACTTTTTAACATATAAATAAAAAATTTTTTTTTAGTTGTTACTAATCTTAAAGCTTGCCCGCAGTAATATGCCCTTCGAGTATAGATATTCCCAGCCATTATATTTCCATGCACAACTACCTCTGGGCTATTATATAACCAAGATAGTTTCTCCAAAACGTTACCTCACTACGGCTCTTTCAAATGATTACAATTGCACCTTGACCACATATAAGAACCAAGTTTTTTGTCGCGTAGTACTTTCGGCTAAAATGCTGGTAAACGAGATAGTTGTTGTATCCTCTAAGTAGAGATCTAGTATAAAAAACATGCCTACCAAGCAATGTTTAACTTCCAAAATAGTCATCAAAGTTGGATTATCTGGTACACTTTATGCGCAAACATGAATTACTGCTGAATAATTTAAAAGCATTCTATGCAGCTGGACTTATACCCTGCCTTTTGGAGTTTTTCCAGAAACCCTGGTCAGAGTTAATAATGCATGAGCGCTTTTCGGAGTTGCAAGCGGAAAACCGCAACTGGTTAAGACCCATCATCTTGTCTAAATTAATGGTAAACTATGAATTTATCTGAAAAAAAAAATGGTAATTAAATAATTATTAAAATGATTTAGAATTTGGAGCACCGCAGTATGAGCAGTAGAGCAGCGGACGAATATTTGAAAGTCAACCAAAAGTTTCTGGAGGATGCCTTGTTGACTTTCTTAAGAACGTATCGCAAAGATTTTAGGAACAAATTTACCCTACCCGAAGATTATATGACACAAGTATAAGATGAAAAAGTAGCCCCTAAGATAAAACGTCAGGCAACCAAAGAAAATTCAAGAGTTTTTTGTTGAATGAGTTTTATTAATGTTTTTTAAATTAAATATAATCTCTCTAATAAGCAAACCCATGTTTATTTTATTGGAAAAGGATTGGGAAGCAGATCAATAAATTGAACGGTTTGTGTTCATATGTATATGTTCTAAGGGCTTTTTAGAGGACCACTTAATGGAATTGGTAAAATGAAATATTATATAAAAAAATCATTACGAAAGTATTTCATCTTTTCTCTTGCTGAATCTTTGAATTGATAAATTTGGCAAATAAAGCGAACATGTAAGTATTTCTCATTTAAAGACCAAAGACAATACATATCCTTTAGCTTATTATAATTTTTTTTAATCTTATCATTAAAGCAGCGCCCTAGCAGTCAGATCCTAAACACTGATACATATATTACATTTTTTTAATATTCTTTTGCAAAATTTTTAAAATTACAAATATTTTTTATGTTTTGCAGTTTTCTTATCTTGAAATCGCTAATCCAGACTGTTGAGCTAGATATATCCAGACGGATCATGGTGGGATCTGCTTAGAAAACATTACGAAGAAAATTTATATATGGAAGTGGGACTGACACAAGAAACTAAAAAGCAACAATAAAAACAATAAAATTTTAAATAAATAATAATTATGGACTTTGGAATATTTCTTAGGCAGCCACATAGCAGAAATATATTGAACTCAACCATTTTATAATACTTAAACCGATTGTTTTGGTTCCACGTCACCAAAAAAACCTAATACGGATGTGCAGCGAAATAATAGCTACTTTAACTTCGGATCCGGCAAGATGTGCACCTATATACCTTTTACAAAACAATTTTTTTTTTATTTTCAAAACAGAATATTTTTATTTCGTCCCCTGGTTCCTAAAAAACTTAACAATAGCAATATAAATTTGTCAATTTTTTAGATCTAATTCTGTAATTTAGCTCTAAGCCTAACATACATTATAAAGATAAATCAAATTGTTATACTTACTTAACTTATTAATTTATAAATATAATTAAAAATTTTTATATCCGTATCCTGTTTCTAAAAAATTTATCAAATAATAAAAATCTAACTAAATTTATGAAATTTTTAGATATAACTCTGTAACTTTTAATGGCCAGCTTTAAGCAAAACACATATTATACAAATAAAATAAATTGTAACTAAATTTATCAATAAACAAGCTAAAATTACAAACTTAAATATTTTATTATAATTATAATTATTATTGTTAAAATATTATAAAAATAAAACAAATTATAAAACTAACTAAATTTGTCAATTAATGTAAATAAGCAAGCTAAAATTATAAGTTGCAATATTTTATTATAATTTTTATAATTATTGTTATTATTTTTAAAACATTATAAAAAAAGTAAGCTGTTAAACTAACTAATTTTATTAAATAATAAAAATAAACAAGCTCAAATTGTAAGTAACATTTTATTATAATTTAAATAATAATTATAAATTAATAATATAAATATAATAATTATAATCAATATTATTAAAATATAAACATAAGGTAAATTGTTAAACTAACTGAACTAATAAAATTTATGAAACAGTAAATATATAGCCCGCTAAATGTTTAAATATCAATACTTTATTATAGTTTTTATAATTACTCATATTATTTTTGAAATAAAATATATTTTATATAAATAACTTAAACAAATGACTTTTTTTTATTTTTGGAAAAGGATTTTCTTTCAGTTGCTGGGCTCTAAAAATATGCCAAATATTCTAGGTGGACGAATGAATCTAGCACAGAAATATTTCGTTATTTAAAACCTATTGAACTGCCTAAAACCGTTACTCAAATTTAAAATTTGAATTTTATGCATATGACAAAAAAAAAAAAAATTTTGTCGATTTTCACTAAATTTTGACTCTGAACGGATTTCAGCTACCAGGCGAACAGAAATAATACAAGCGGCTGCAGAATAATTTTTTGTAAAAGTGTCACTAAAAGTATGCCACACTTTTTTTGAAAAATAATTTTTGTGTCAAAATTTTGTAGCATACTCTTAAGTTGCTAATTTAAAGTTGCCTTCTGAATTTTCTGCATTTCTGTTCGCCTGGTAGTTCAGCTCGCTTGCAAAGACCATTTTGTATGGAGAAATTGCAAAAATTAAATTATTTTTTTTTTATTTTTTAGATTGTTTTTAGATTGAAGCAGTGGTCGGCAAATATACATATGCATTTTTTTGCGTTAGTATTGAACATTCTGTGACGCTGTTTAGCCTGTTACTTTGGTGGGTTAGAATCTATTTTAATTTTTCACAGCTACGATGTTCTCGATCTCATAGGTCATTCGATTTAGGACCATGCTGGACCACTGCGAAATTCACAACCCGTTTGCATACTTTCATATGTAATCAAAGGTTGCTTTTTTAATTTAAATTCTGTTTTAATTTCCAGCAATTTATATATTTTTTTTAAACAAAAAGCTTTTCTCGGCTACTACTTTTTTAAAGTAAACAAATAATGCAAGTTTTATTTTTTATTAAAGTAGAAAAGTTTATTTCTGGAAAATTATTAGATACAAAATTTTAACTAAAAATAGTAAAATATAAGAGTAAATTATACAATATATTTATTATACTAAATACAAAAATGTTATTTCGAATATTTTAGGAATATGTACTTTTATTTTTTTTATTTATTTATAAATTATAATTTAATTCTAAGGAATATGTATTATTTATTAGAATCTGTTTGCAATAGTTTAAAAAATTACATAAAAAAATAAAATATGGTATGGTAATCTACAGATTATATTACAAAATGTGCGTAATGCTGGAACATTCAGCTAAATGGTGATACATCTTCCATAATGTTATGTAGCTTAAAAGGAGAACCAAGTCTTCATCTCAAACTTTGAGGTAGTTCTTATCGAAACAACGCACCACTACTTGGCATCCAACTGGAGTATACTCACATCAAGTTGTAGAGCGAGGATTGCCAAAAAAGGAGTGGTTACCGCCCACAACTATTATGCTATCCCTAGATAATAAGGGATCCTTTCTAAGAGCATAATATTGGTATATATAATATGGAGTTGGCCATCCAACCGCTTGAAATTCCTCGCAAGTATAGCTCAAGAAGGCGACTAAAACGCCTTCCCCCATGTAATGTCAGACGTCATCAGTTGATCGAAATCGCTGGAGTACCTCCAACATTTCTATTTATTTTTGACAAGCTTTATACATTATGAAAATAATTTTTTAAATATTTAAATCTAACAGAAAATACTATATAAGAAAAATGGCTTGCCATATATTATACATTTAGTCTGACGAGATTCGATTTTTGTAACTATTGGATTATAGTCCTAGCTCTTATCAAGCTGATTGATAAATAAATAAATAAAAATAAAATTATTTTTTTACCTATTTGACGTCAAACAGTGTTTGACATCGTCTGAATCCTGCGCCCAGCTCCGATTTATAACCTTCTTGAAGCCCTCTGCGCACAGTGAAGCTTCCTTGTACGGTTTTTATGCAATCTTTATACGGCTGATATCACAATGCCTCGAGATCTGAAAATAAACATCAGAGAACGATAATTCTTTCATAAGCAGATGACCTGGCTGATCAGAAAGCCCCTGGGGCAGCATCAAGCACCAAAATACAGGTAAATCTTCGGCTTGGCATGCCGTTGTGTCAAATACAACCGGGTGTCAAGATCCAAAGATCAGCTGAGGTTTTGGATAGGCCCCGACCCGTACCATGAATGAAGAACGTGACCAAACTGAAGAGTTCTTCGATTATTTTCCAATGGGACGTCCCGTTGTCGTATACAAATGGGCATTGCGATTTTAAAACAGCGGTCACGTTCAATAAATCCTGGAATAGATCCAGTTCGTCTGGCCGCCGAGAGCACTAGCGTTAGGCAACAGATAGATTTTATGAGTACATACGCCTCATATGGAACCAAGCGTCGAGCTGTGATGTTTGCTTTTAGAGCAAATCACTGATAATCCAAAAATTCACGTACATTAACATTAAAAAAATATGTGAAATGAGAATTAAACTTAAATACAAGACATAAATTTAACAAATATAAAATAAAGTATCATCAAATTTTATTTTAACACTATATTATTTTATTTACACAGACATTGAATAAAAAAAATTAATAGTTGTTAGACATTTTGGACAAGCTATGAAAAAGTTGAACACTTGCCACTTGTCTCTTGCAATTGTTGCATTTAAAGCATTTTAAAGAGATATTTTCGAACTAAGCGCTAGAAAATGATTGTGTTACTTCGCCACTTATATAATACACATAACTTCATAGCTTAAACTAGACAGAATTACATTTAAAGTTTCGTACAATTCAATGTTAACATTTCTTTTACTATCATAGACATATAAATGGCTAAAGTAGATTTCATAGAAAAAGTTCTATAGCTAAAACACATTTGTTAAGGAGTATAAAAATTACTTGAAGCGGAAATTTTAGTGTGTGGGGGGCGAGGTGTGTGTGTTGATTTACATGGTTTTTGTGCTGTTCTGTGCTGTCCTCTGCTAAGGCACTGGTAGTTAAGGAGAAGCGTCTTATAAAAACCAATGCAGCACACTTTTTAAGTTTAGAATTAGAATTGCTTGTTTAGGCGGCATATGGCAAATATCAGAACATAATGGGTTTGTCCTTGCACTGGTCTATCACATAGCCGGTAAAGCGTTTCAGGAACTTAGGATACTCGCGTTTATAAACTGCACGCAAGGCGCTGGCAGGCGCCCAGCCACCGGGATTAACTAGAACATAAGATTTGACAGTTGAGCGTAAACTTTGGCGTATTTGTTTAACAAGTACTTACCCACAGAACAGTAGGTAATTTTGCAGGTTAAGTCACTACGTTTAAGTGGTTGACCCTTGACATAACCGTCGGGCAGATGTGTTTGGCAGGCTAGTATGACCGTCAAAAAGATGCGCACGCATTTGCCGTTCTTGGACTGAAAGGAACAACAAAAAGAGTTAAGCTTTTTTTAAAATTAATGCATATCCAAGCGCTTACCTCCTGCTTGGCATATTCAGTAGAGTTGTTGCACACAATCCAGGTATCTGTGGCATCTGGATCTAGGCCATCAGTTATTTTGCGCATATGTGACCAGAATTGTGCATCACGTTGACTGGCAGGCCAAATGCGTTTATGTGTTTGCAGAAAGAGCAATGTGTCGGCAGAAATTTTTTCCAATATTGTGCAGTCCTCCAAAGTAGCTAAATAGAAATTGTTATAATTTTTAATATACCTAAAGATGGCTTAAGATAACTTTACTTACTTTCCCACTCATTTCGAAATTCTGGCATAAAGAAATAGTGGCACATTTCGCGCGCTGTTACGCCCAGTACTGAGTGGTATGCCTTAAGTGGATCCATTACCATGCCATTCACTTCCTCCTCACGTTTGTACATTTTAATTTCGCCTTCGTCGGCAAATATTTGCCAGCCATTGCCATCCTGTCCAACGCCTTCACGCGCATAGTGCAGCTGCTGTTTGCAAACCCGATCGATCTGTAATGAAATTTAAAACAAATATGTTACAGAAACACATTAACGATAAATTAATTGCACGTAAATGTCAATTTCCGTAGTGCCAGGACTTACCTCCGGCCATAGTGCATGGCTTTTAGCCTCTGCGCCGGTGCCAAACTCTTCACGAGCCTCCTCGCCCTCACCCACGGCCTCGTGCGGCACATTGACAAGTGACTGTGAGATTTGTGATTGCAGTCTCAGTTTAAAGCGTAGCTGCATATCCTCCTCGATTTTCTCCAAGCCAGTTTCGACCGCATCGAAGAACTCATCCTCGGGCAATGTGGAATGTGGACCCTCCTACAAAATAATAAATAACACAAAAGTGTTAGCTAACTTAAGTAAACAACAAATAAAACAAGTTTATGATACTTAAAGTTGACAATTCAAGGTTTCGGCCTAATTCATTTTAATGAGCTGTGCCACACAGCCAATACATATATTGGCAATATGTATGGAGAAGCGTAAGCACGGAAAGAAATGCCTACGTGCTTCAAATAAATTAATACAATTCACTGCTCGAAGAAAATTCAATTTTTTGCACTTAAGCAGTCCCCAACGAAGCTTCTCCAGTTAGTAGAATATTACCAAAACTGAAGCTAGAGATTGTTGTGAGTTGTTGACTCGATTACTGGCCACAATGGCTGCATGCTTAATTGAACCAACATAATAGATAGATACAAAAGACGAGCCTTTGTGCCGTGAATATTAAGTAAGTTGGACTACTCGCATATTCTATGGCTGTCTAGAATCCCAACTCTGTGGCCACAGACTCGGTATCTCAATTAATGCATGGAATTTCCAGAATATAATTTATTAATCTATGCAAGCAGGCGTATAAGCTCTCTCAAACATTTCCGAAACTCTGACACAAGTTTCACTGGCTGATTTCCATCATGTGCAAGTCTTTTTTGGGTATCCAAAAAAATTCCATTATGCTTTATTAGAAGTAAATGTGTCAATGCCGTGTATATACAAATATTTAGAAATATTTCTTATAAATATTTCCTTTACAATTATTAACTGGCAGACCTTCAATAAAAGTGCTCAAAACGGAAGTACCAAGAAATAATAATAATTTCCCTGACTGACTATCTTGTCAGTAGCCCCTGGGCGGTGCATTGCCGAACTCTTTTAATAATGAAGAGAACAGGAACAGTTTATAACCGAATCCGAACAACGGTGCTCTTGAATTAATAGAGATCTTCTTGAACAAGAAAAAATTATGAAATTTGTATTCATATGCTGAGGTTACAGGGATAACTAGGGTATTCACGGTTTCTGTTGAGTTGAGGAGTTCAAAAATTAAGAACGTTTATAACAATAAAAGGCTTATAAAGTACGCTGAAATGGTGCTTCCGGAATACCAATGCGGATTCAGGCCAGGAAGGTCAACATCTGATCAAATATTTGCTCTAAAGACAAGACTTAAAATCGGAGGCCTTTCATATGACAAACCGGTGTAAGACAGGGCAATACCCTGTCATCTACAATTTTCAATCTCTTGTTATGCAGCGCAATAGACGAAGTAAGTGATGCTAAAAGAACCGGACATATGTTATTCCAAATATACGCCTACGCCGACGACATCGCAATAATTAGCAGGGACAAAGCCGATCTATCACGAACGTTCTATAATATCGAAGCAGCGGCAGAAAGAATAGGGCTGAAAATCAATGAAGAAAAAACAAAGTATATGCTGATGTCAAGGAATAAAAGCAAAATGGCTGAAAACACAATAAAGATCGGGGAACACACTTTTGAAGCGGTAGATTCTTTCATGTATTTGGGCTGCAAGTTAAGCAGCGATAACGCAATGCATGCCACAATTGACGATAGAATCCAAGCGGGCAACAGATCATACGCATCACTTATAAAAACTCTTCAAATCACGGCTCCTCAGTAGAACATGTAAATTAGCGCTATATAAAACTGTAGTCAGGCCAGTAGTATGCTACGGATCTGAATCTTGGACGCTGAGTGAAAAAACAAATCCAAGCTAATGGTATTTGAAAGGAAAATTCTAAGAAAAATTGTTGGCGCTATTAATTAATTAATTAAGACGGAACGACGAACTAGAGACGAATTAGAGGAGAAATCATTGTACGATTTCATTAAAGCACAAAGACTAAGGTGGTTAGGCCACGTGTCACGAATGAAACCTTCTAAAGCCCAAAAGAAAATCCTTAGATGCAAAATCATACAACACCAGACCAAGCAGGCAGACCAAGATCTGCGATGGATGCGAAAGAACTAGAAGGAGGATATGAATCAAGATTAAGATAAAAAACTGGAATAGAATCAGTCAAGTAATCTGTGCAACCTGGAGCCAAACGATGAATGAATGATGATAACAACAAAAGAGAGCAGAGGTACGTTTAAGCTCCCAGCCAAAATTTTCCCCAACCCAAGCCTATCTCGGACTTCAGAAGAAAGTGTTGCAAAATTCAGCTATGATTAAGAGTCTTTTTAATATCGGAATTTCTAGTGATTTATCTTGACACTCTTTAAAAAAATGTACTGTTAAGTCTTGTGAATTTTTTTACTAAATTAACTGTTAAAGTTATCTATTTTAGTTGGTAACTTAAATTATTTTATTTAATTATTATGGCGCACCTTCTACAACACTTTAAATATATATTCTTTATTTTTTACAACAACTCGTTGCGAGTACTGGATATCGTTAAACCAGTAATACGCGTTTTCTACTTTTGGTGATGCGTAAATATGCATCTTAATATATATTTGGCCAGCTTAATTCTTTAACTGATTAATCGTTTAAGTAAAATTTTGAGCCAAATACTCGTATTACTTTAAGTTGCTCAGTTTAACGCACCAATTAAATCACGCTTTAGCAAGTTGAGTTCATGCACAATCTTTCAACTTTCCAACTCTACCGTGAATACCCAATATTTTTTTTAACAGATGGCACCTTGTAATCAACCAGGTTGAACCGTTTCTATCGACACATCTCGATTGTCGTTTACAATACCCAGTTTTTCTTTTTAAAATTGTTAGAAATTATTGTTTGCTTCTAGTTTTAATTTTCTTGGTGGTAAAAATTAATGAAAAATAAAACTCAGCTTGGAAAATCACTTACAGATTCGAGGGATTCTCTAATTCGCACAAAACAAAAGCACATACATATATTAAAATAGCTTAAGGGGTTAGGCCACCTTCACGACCAAAAATCAATGCATATATTAAGGATTTTTTTAAATGATGAGCCAATTCATAATAATAGCTTCAATAAGTATACATTAGTGTGTTCATTAAAAATTTATCGAATTTTTTAATGGAAAAATAACGTCATATAGTATAATAATGTATAGTCATTTGAACGAAGCCTCTCCAGCAGGTCAAGTACAACTGGTACGCAGTGTAGTGGGCACAATTCTCGTCTGATTGCAATGAACTAAATTTTTTGTATTATAAATAGGCAATTAGCTATAGCGTGACATAGGATTTTGTTGACTTTCTCAGTTTTCAGACAAAACTGCGAAGGATTCCGCAAAAAATCACATTTTCATCTATGTATCTGATTGTTCTAATTATTATAAAAAAAAAGTATTCCTTCTATTGTGAAAATCCTACGTCTCGCACAAGCTGATAGATTTACGAAAATTTCGGTTTAAAAAATGGCGTACGATTTCTTCACAAAAAACCAAAAGCAGAAGAATTTTTTAGCAAAAATTTTTTTTTTACCGATCGTTCCTATGGGAGCTATATGATATAGCCAACCAATTTCAATAAAATTTGACGCATTGCTTAAATACCTTAAAAAAGATCTGAATGCCAAATTTATTTCAAATATCTTTACAAACAAACAAAACACATCGAATTTTGTATAAAAAACGTGTTTTTGGACCGATTGGTCCTATGGGAGCTATATGATCTAGTCAAACGATTTGGATTAAATTTAGTACAGTGCTTAGGAACTATAAAATACTCACGAATGTCAAATTTGGTCCCAATATCTTAACAAACAATCGAAACACAACAAATTTTGTTAAAAAATCGATTTTTTGGAAGATCGGAACTATGGCAGCTATATGATATAGTCAACCGATTCTGTTCAAATTGGGTACAATGCTTGGTTACTCTAGAAAACTTCTGAATGCCAAATCTAGATATCTTTATTAAATAATTAAATATAGCGAATTTTGTATAAAAAAAGTTATTTTGGCCGATCGGTGCTACGGGAGCTATATGATATAGTCAAACGATTTTGATAAAATTTGGTACAGTGCTTGGCACCTATAAAAAACTTTCGAATGCCAAATTTGATTACGGTATCTTCATTAACAAACAAATTATCCATGTAAGACTTTTGGTTTTTTTCTGGAGCTATATAATTTAACCCCGATATCAAAAACATAAAAAAATCTTGTCTCCATTGGAATAATATGGGATATAATGTGAAAGTTTGGTTACTCTAGCTCTTACCATCTCTGAGATCTAGGCGTTCAAACGGACAGAAGGACAGACGAACGGACGGACATGGGTATATCGACTTCTCTATTCACCCTGATCATATTTTCCGACGACGACGGCTTGCACAAACTTAATATACCCTTTGTACCATACGGTACAGGGTATAAAAAATAAAGTTTTTTGTGGTTTAACTTCACACGAGTCTGTATAAGTACTTAATTTTGTCACCTATACTTCTAGTAATAATAACCAAAAATTTCCACAAGTTTTCAACCTAAATGAGTACTGCCTGGAGCAAGAGTGAGATTAAACAGGGATTTGTGCTTTGTCTAAAGAGAGAATCCCAAGAAGATAATGACAAAATTAATGTCGTGATTCTTATTTTTGTTGCGAATGTGAACCTCTGTAAGTTTAGATTCAGATATTATGATATTTTGAATTTGCATATTTCCAAGTTCATTTTGTAAAAATGCATTAATTAATTGAATGGTATTATGCACAAAACTTTCTTTTACAAGCTTTAATATACAATTTTTCAATTTCACGATTCGATTCGATATTAGTTAGTTACTCAAATACGTCTCTTATTACCAAAGCTGCACTACTTACTACAAGGCCGAAACCTCACAACTGATTTAAATTCCCGCCTTGTAGCCCTTAAGTGCTGCGTATGACACAATTATTGACCACAACGATGAAGTCATTGCTACCAAAATGGCGTCTCTACGTCTGGTTCGTTACTAAGTACACAGACTTAAACAAAAACAATCAAGAGTTCGAATAAAGCTTACCAGGCTCGGCTGTTGAATGAATTTAAGGAAAAACTTGAACACGGCAACGCCTAAAAGTTGACAAATGTTTTCTTATTTTTGTCTACATATAAATTAAATAAAATGGGAGCAATGTACAATAATCCTTAGGCTATAGCGCACACAACGGAAACTTGAACGAATATAAATGATAACAATAAGAAAGCAGGATATAAAATGCGAAACAAAAGAAAGCAGAAAAAGAGCTGCGAGAGAGCGTTTAAAAACGAAAGCAACACAAACGCACGAGTTAGCACAAGGACACGCGAGACAACAAATCCATCCGCTTGGCACGAGGATACAAAACAAACTGTTGCTGCGGCTAGCGCAGGGATTCTTTATACGAATATATACAAGAGAGAGAGCAACAGCTTGGTAGCGGTTTCTCTTTTGGGGGCAGCATGGGTTGGAGTACTCGAAAGCACACGCACATAAGCCAACACACACAAACATTTACCAACACACAAATCACACGCAGCGGGCAGCACTTGGCGCCCAAAAAAGCTTTAAATTTAAAGGATTTCTTGCTTTTGAATAATAAATCAATGCGTCGAGAGTAAGCTCCACAAACCGAACTTTGCCCTGTAACCGTGGTTAGTTGGAGCTGCGGTGAATCTTTGCTGCGCTCACAAATGAAGCCAATTTGCTGATAAGTCTTTAACCGCTGCAAAACGAATGCGGTTAAAAAAGCAGCTTGGAAAGCCAGCATGAAAATGGAATACACTTTTAGTTAAACTGTTGCACACTGGGCTAAGAAAATATTTGGAATAAAGTAAAATTTTATATGAGCGGATGGGCTCCAATGGGAGATAAAGACAATGATGAAGTCTGACCAACAATGTTTTAAGCCAAAAACGATTAAAGCTTTACCGAAAGTTCAAATAACCAAAGCGTTGATTTAAATGGAACGAAATGTCAATCCTATCGCTGTATCGAGCATTTCTCGAATTTTTGGTACAACTGTTATCCATTTAGCCTTAGTTTGAGTTGGATTTCGATTCAGATCAAAAGTTATGAACCAAAATAATTGTTTTACTTTCGCTGTTGCCAGTGAGCCTTTCACCTCGGCATATGTCCCCCAGACTTGGCACAAGGATTCAAACCAAAATATAATATTCTTTGATAGTTTTATCTATACAATAATTATTACATTTAACTATATCAACGGGCGTCCCGTTCCGAAACTTGGGAATTGTTTTCACTCAACACAGCTTCGTATTTTCAAATCAAGCATAATATAAAACCGATATTACTCTATGGTTCGGAAGACATGGAAGGTGGCCGATACTATATGCCGGAAGCTCCAAACGTTTTTAAATACATAAATGCCTTTGTATCGTTTATCGTATGTTTTGGCCCCGAACAATCGCAAACGAAGAACTTATGACCCGATCGCTAAGTATCCCAAAAAAAATTTGAAATCAAAAGAAGAAAGTGGATCTGGATAGGCCACATTCTACGAAGCGACGATGCCATTATAAATAACTTTCCAGTGGAACTCACAATGTAGCCACCGTCATGGTAGGCCTAGACAGGCCTGGATGCGCTCGGTTCTGCCCAAAGTCAACATTTTTTATTATGGAATGAGCTTCGTCATATTGCCCGTTAGAGGAATACTGAATAGAGATTTTACCGATTGTGATGAAACCGAAAAGTTACGTTATATAAGCTATTTAGTAATACATGTAATTAGTTTCAAGTTGATATGCTGAAAATATGGAACAAAATTTTGGTACAATCGATTGGGGGCGGTTGGCCCGCATACATAGAATTTGGACCTGGATTTGCTCATCAGAGCCAAAGAAATTCCTAGCTTAAGTAAAGTCAAATATTGACGCAGATTGTATATTTTTGACTATTGCTTTTGCTGTTTGTCCGATTTTGTTCATTTTTAACACACACATGCGTGACATCCCATAGGACATCACTCTGTTAAATTTCAGATGAATTTCGATATTTATACCTATAAGTTCAGAAAATTTTTACCGATTGTGATGAAACTAAAAAGTTACGTCAAAGAAGCTATTTTAAAAATATGGGGTAAGTTTCAAGTTGATATGTTGGGGGGTGTGGGAGAAAAGACAAAGCACAAATCTAGCATACCCTTTGTACTTTTAAGTAGAGGGTATAAATATTCTCTATTTCTCACGAAAGTTTAATTGATGGTAAAAAAGTTTGAAACTCAGTTTATGCACAATAAAAATGTATGTAACGCCATTAAGAAGACTAGTATGAATTTGAAACCTTTATAAAAATTACGAAAAATAAATCGATTTAGCAATGACCACCTGTCCCATATTTATTAGTCAGCAATATTGAATCCCATCACAGCCCTTCCTTGTAATCATTTGGGAACATCACAAATAATAGGCAGAAAATTTAGAAGACCTATTTATGAAAATAGTTACCCAAACCGGTATGTAGGCTAATGTAAACTATAATAAGGAGCATCTTGTTACTTCTAAGAGTTGCCAACCCCCAGTCCTTTGCATCTAATCTAGCTGTCACAATTAGCATCTTGTTACTTCTAAAAGTTGCCAACCCCCAGTCCTTTGCATCTAATCTAGCTGTCACAATTAGCTTTTAGCCCAAACTTTTCTCCCTAGAAAGTTTAAATTAGTCGCAGATTAAGATTTAAGAGCGGGTTTCAACAGACTTGATACAAAAATATATTCGGATAAATAAGCTACATTGATCAAAAAGTTCCCGGAATCATCATCGTGTGGCGCTCTCAGTCACCCAATTTGAAGTGTATTTCTTAAATTGCTACATCTGTCGTTGATATTCTTTTTAGCTTTAAAACATGACATTTATAAAAATGACGCCGTATTGAGTTGAATTATAAAAATGGAATTGAATTTGCATTAAATTTTGCTTGAATAATTGTCCGATGATATTGCAATCATTGCAATCATTACCAATGATCCTCTAAAGAAAACAGTCATTTATAGTGCCCCAAAGGATTCTGAAGTGCCCGTGACTCCTTCAACGATGATGCCCTCAATATCGAAAGCCGACGAAAATATATAAAATATTCAAAGAATGTACGACCGTAATTTCATGCAAAAAAAGACATCTCAAAAAACATAATTTCCAAGACCATTTGGATAAAAACGGAATGAATACCATACAACAACCACCGAATACTCCTGATCTTTCTCCCTACGAGTTTTTCCTATTCGATCGACTCAAAAAAACGCACTACAGCGAAATGAGGCCATGGAAAAATCGTAGATTGCTCCGATGGCCATACTGAAAACCGATTATAAAAAATGTTTCCAATATCAAGCGCTGGCATAAATGCGTTGCAGTCGATGAGGAATCCTTTGAAGGGGACAATATTAATTTTTATAAATAATCCTGTATTTTGAATTTTTTTTTTAATAAATTCTGGGAGCTTTTTGATCAAGGCTTTAAAATTCATTAGCTTCAAAATCGGACGAACACTGTAAAAAAAATCTTTTATAATTTTGGTTTATGGGTTAAACTGATTGCAATTTATCACAGATTAAGATTAAAAAGCCGGATTCAACAGACGCGGCTCAAAAATATACTCATGTATATACTTAAAGAAAGATTTGACATATTTTGAGCTACAAAATATTGCGAAAATTGTTTACCAAATACCAAATATTGTTTTGCACTAAAAATTTTAAGACAGACCTTGACACAATCAGTCAAGCTATTTGAAGCGCATATTTTTTCACAAAGTCAACATTTAAAGTCAAGTCCAATATGTTTGCCACAACATTTACAACTGCTGCATCAAGTTTAAAACTATTTTAAATCTAGAACCACTTCTCACATACCACATTTTTTTTGCCACTCTTAAGTTTATAGTGTTTAGATAAAAACCGCATTTTGTTTCTAGTAGTTTTTGAAGAGCACAAAACGCGAGTGCCTTGACAGCAATTTATGCGATCTATGTACACGATATGGTTACAAAAGTTTCTTTGCACAGTTTTTCAATATAAATGCAAAGCGGCTAACTATTTCACAATCCGCAAAACACCCGCAAACATTTAATTTATTATTTATGCAGCATAAAAAAAGATGTTTGTTTTTATTTTTAGTTTTTGGCGGCTATTAGTTTTACGTGCGCACGGTTTGCTGGCTGACCGCTAACTGATTGTAATAGTTTTAGCCATTGCTGACCATAGCATTAAAAGCTTATAAGCCGGGCCAACAATGAGCAACAGTCATAAGCGAGAGAGGTAAAAAGAGCTGGGCCAAACATCACAACGAAAACGGGATGCTCTATTCTCAATATTATTTTGAAATATTTTTGGATATTGTAACTAAGACTGATAGTTTGGATTGAAACTAGGACTAGAACACAGGGACACTTGCTTGTATGGATATCAGCGCTGATCTTTCTTATGCCAGTAAAGTTGTTTTCGAAGGAGGTATTCCGTGGCAGCCGGCCAGGATCTCGCTATTTAATTTTAGAGTACAACTAGTGTTGTCCTGCCCAAACCTTTTTCGTAATCTTAAAATGTATAAACATCATAAGATTCTCTAGTTAGCTTATCTAGACAATCATAAGATTTTTGACTTTAGTTGACTTTCATGACTCTCTAAAAAGCCGTATGGACGAACTTAAGTATTCTTAAGGGAGCTCACATCTGTAATAAATTCATGCCCCACAGAAACTACATTTCACAACCCCTTTGCGACTACGCTTGCCTGCACTTAATGTCCTATACCCGGTGTTGAACAATTTTCTACTATGCTATATTCACGATATTCACAAAAATGCGTATATCTCTCGAACCAATACACATAATCACATCGCAATAGGCTTAAAACCTCCGTATTGACAACTTCTAACACACGCGAAAATCTTATTTGAAATTCTTCAACGCGTTCATGAGAACACCCGTAACACGTAATACATTAACATTAGTTAATCTGACAATGTACACAATGCCACATAAAAAAAAAAACAATAAAAAAAATTTATCGAAAAATTTAAAAAAATGTTTAAGAAAAGGGGTGGCAACCCTCATCTCTTAGGGCTATGAAAAATAGATGTTGACCGATTCTCAGACCTACCCAATAGGCACACACAATTTCATGAGAATCGGTCAAGCCGTTTCGGAGGAGTACGAGAATTTTATATATGATTTAAATTTTTCTGCATTAGCCGATGAAGAATAACTAGTGTCATACTATATTATGGTACTTCTATATACAAAAATAGAGATCTTAAATTCCTAATGTAAAGGAAAAAAATATTTCGTCATTAAATAGTTTACCCCAAAGGACGTCTTAACATATTGCCTTAGACATGTGTACTAAAAATCCATAAAAAATCAGATATACATTAGGGTGACCATTTTTGCAACATCTCACGATTCTAATAATGCGACTATAAAATTTAAAGATTCGAAAATGCTTGATGGAGCCGAAAATCGATCAAAAAATTACGAAAAGTTTCATATGAAAGCAGAGGTAACGACCAAACCGTAAGTTTGACAAAAAATTGTGGAATTTAAGAAAATAACCAAAAAAAATCCATAAGTTTTAAGCACCGTACCAGAGAATTTTTTTTTTGACCAATCGTTCCTATGGGAGCTATATGATATAGTCAACCGATTTCAATAAAATTTGACACAGTTCTTAAATACCTTTAAAAAGATCGGAATGCCGAATTAAGTTCAAATATCTTTACAAACAAACGAAACACATCGAATTTTGTATAAAAAACGTGTTTTTGGACCGATTGGTCCTATGGGAGCTTTATGATCTAGTCAACAGATTTGGATTAAATTCAGTACAGTGCTTAGGAACTATAAAAAAATTACGAATGTCAAATTTGGTCCCAATATCTTAACAAACAAACGAAACACAACAAATTTTGTTCAAAAATCGATTTTTTGGAAGATCGGAGCTATGGGAGCTATATGATATAGTCAACCGATTTTGTTCAAATTTGGCACATTGCTTAAGTGCTCTGATAAATTTCCAAACGCCAAATCTGGTTACTATATCTTTGTTAGAAAACGAAATATAACGAATTTTTCTTAAAAAAGTTATTTTGGCCGATTGTAATCAGAGAAAGGGTGGTGTATGGTGCAATAAATTTAATATAAGGTTAGGCAAATCATTAGGACCTATGATAAGTTCCAAAATATATTCAATAATATACGAGATTTGGATTCTTTTCCTAAACTGCCATCATATTGCTCCCTTTAAATGAACTCCAATAAAGAACTCATAAGCCGTTTAACTTACTAGAGGGAATTCCCTCAACTAATCTGAACAAGTCAATTCAGATCAAACCAAGCACTGAAAACTTTATTAATTACTAAAAAAATATTGTTTACTGGCTTGTAAATCTTTCAATCAAAAGAGCTCCAAAACTAAACGAATTAAAGTAATTAAAGCCTTGCGGAAGTAAAAAACATGTTCATAAAATAAACTAAATTCGATAAAACATGCCGTGATAAAAATTATAATTTGACTGATAAGATCTGGGCACTTGTTAGAGCTACTACAAGTCGCATCTATACACTATAATTAAAATAGATGTCAATACAAATTGTTGTTTAAATAGTTACACCAAACGTGCGGCAATTACGGCGTAGTTATTATATAAATTTCAGCATTTAAAAAAAAATCTTTTTATGTTTATACAAAACCAGTTAGTTGGTACATTAAAGAATTGAGCAAACTCTCTCAGTAATGTTTGTTTTTATTATTTGATGCTTTTTTTGCTTGTTTATTTGCCGCTTGATGCGAACGAACGTGTTTGGCCTAATAAAGTTGACCATGAGAGGGCAAAAAAGCAAAACAAACTTAAAGCCGTGAAGTGGGCAACAAATGTTGTGAACAAAAAGTAGCAATATAGAAATAAATTTTGAAAAATTCTGCTCTATTGATTATGATGATTTAATATCTTCACAAACTCACCTCAAAATCTGGGCCAGGATAGGATAGACGCTTTACTTTTTCAATTTCCTCCTTGTACTTTCTGCAAGGGCAAAACAATTTAAGTTGTCAATACAAATTTTGGGCTACGCAAAAGGTCAACTTACTTATTCTGCTCCTCTGCACGCCGGCGTTTATCTATTTCACGCTCCAGTTTGCGTTTCCATGACTCATCGCTTTCGGCAATGATTTCCAGACAATGTTGCAATGTGCTTAGCACGCCTGTAGTTGTGGCACGAAATGTGATGGACTCGCCCTGCAAAGCAAACATATAAAACATTATTAATTATGGCTCATTGTTTGACTCTTTAACATCCTAGCACTTGCCTTAAAGTCAATGGGCTTTAGGCCATCGCCTAAGTCTAATGGACTGCTCTGACTTTTGTTCAAATCCGAGCAGGCATCAAAATAGCGCTGCAGCGTCTCAATTTGTCCAAAGAGTATGTCTTTAAAAGTTTCTAGTTCGCCTACTTTCTCGCGCAGATTACGTTGTGTTTTCTTTAAGCTGCCGCCACTGGCCAAGGATATGGTATTTGATTGCAATGACATAGTGCTGCCATGACGCCTCAGTGAAGTAGTATCTGTGCTGGCAGTATCCTCTTTATACAGCTGTAGCACCTCCACCCAGTGCATACGATCCTCGCTAGTCTCGGCGCGTAGGCACCAATTATTGAGGTTATTGACGACCACATCAAAGCGCAGTTCATCAGATTCATGTGCCTGCAAAATAAATCAGTTATGATTCACTGTTGATTGTGTTAAAAATAGTCTAAGCAAACGCCTCCAAATCAAGTGTGACAATTGGGCACACCCACGTGTCAACACTGACCACCATCACCCCCAGCAAAGACTTTAATATCAACATTAATTTATGACCAATGAGTTGGCGGCGCCCAAAGCCAAACCAACTTACATTGATGACTTCAATTTGGGGGTTTATTTTTGTACACATCGCATGTTTGCAGCACTGAGTAAAGCACAGAAAAGTTAATTGATTTCGCTGCATTGATTGCGGGTCGGGTCTTTGGTTAATTTGACCAAAGCACAAACACAATCGCAGGCTTACTTACAAACAACACAGACACAAGCACACATACGCCCATTACTTTTTTATTAGTTCAATTAAGAACACTTGCGAAAAACACGCCCCGAAAGCCCCTACGCCGCATATACGCACCTTAATGGTTGCTTTGGCTAGGCTAATGGCGCCACGGCAGCCAAAGTCCGATTCGGATTCAGACTTGTAGTAAGAGAGCGTGCCATCCTTGAGCACTATGTAGCGTGGCTGCCAGCCATAGATGTAGTTGGTCCACTTGCTGAGATATCCACGTAACTCTATGCTGTTATCCAAGTAGTCTTCCTCCTCAGATGATTCACTCAGTGAGCCTGCTGCTGCATCAGTTGTTGGTAGCGCATTGTTTGCTGGTGGTATTACTTGCTTTGGCATCTCAGCCTTCATGCTATCGACCAATTCCATGCCCAAGGTTTTATTAACTGCACGCGTAAAAAAGATTTGTTTGAAATATGCTTAATCAGCAGCCCATAGATAGATTAAAATATATATCGCGCCACATACACGTAACACATATATCAGCAGACCAACGCCGGCCAAAAGTAATTAAAAAATACAATTATGGGCTTTGTAGTGATAATCCACTTCAATCATCATCAAAACATTGCCTGACTCACCAGACTCTGTTGTTGTTCTCTTAGTGACCGGGTTGGCGTTGTTTTATTTTGAGGCATTTTCTATGAACCCTTTACTCACCTGCAGCAACCGTTTAAGCGAAAATATTTAATTATGCGTTCATTGATGCGGCAATATAAGACCTTGTGCTGATATCGGACTCGTTTCAACCAAACTTGTTAAATTAACAACAAAAAGAAAACTAACTGCTTAGTTGTGATAAACCGAACAGCTGTTTTATGTGCACTTGTACCTCTTCTTCTTCTTCTAGTTGCCAATCACTACGCACGCTAACGATAGTCGCAGCTTTATGTCAGTGTTGTAAAACAAATAAAAAGAGTGCTGATTAAGCGCTTTAAGCTTGGCGCTCAATGGCAATAGAAAATATAAGTAAATTACTCAGGTTACTTTATGCCACATTTTGCACACTAAATCTGCGCCTATTTCAGTCAGTATAAATAGAGCAGCACTCTGTGGCATTGGGTTGTTCGTCAGTGTATTTGCGAAGCATTTTAATATGGCACCAGGCTCCCTCAGCAGTGAATCTTTGTTTAACATGAATTCAAGTCCATCGACTCCCAATGATCCTGAACAAGAGAATATGGCACCTATATCGCTACCAGAGGGACATTTAAATTTTCAAGACGGCATTAACTGGGTTTCGGATATTATAGAAATCGAGGATTGTGATACCGAATGGCTAATAGATGCAGAGTTTATTTGCAAGGCTATAACTGACATTATGACCGAAAAGGATTGGATCTACAGCTTCATATTGCGCAATCTATTGACCACAGGTAAGTTTTACATAGTGGCAGCATGCAAATTAACTCTCATGTATAGCATTCATGCACAGCTACATTTTATCGCGGCTCCAAAATAGATGTGCCCATTGACTTTGAGCAGTACTTAAGCTTTTACATGCCGTTTCCGGTTACTCCCATTTTTAATCCAACACGACCAAGTTTAATACAGCTTTATGCGCCCACCATGCATCCTATAATTGTCAACGGCTATTTAAATCCCGAGAATCTGCAGCTGCATTTACGTGGAAATCTTTATGATACCATACAACAGCTTGGTTCTGTGCACTGCAGCAGCGGCATCCAATACAAGCTGACCTATCGCTCGCATGAAATTGGCGATCAGGGTTTTGTGCATGAGATTCTTGCCTTTGAACAACGTGAATATGGCATGCCCAGCGTTATATCATTTGTCTTTTTGCCGGCTATACAGTTTAATATAGCGGAGTTTCCACTGCCATCGTTTGTGTCTTTGGGACCACCCTGGAATCATTGCAATGGCATCTCCTACTGGCTGGCTCTTTTACAGGTGTATCCACCCTACGACTACAAAAGCTTCTGCCCTTATGTACCACGCATGCAGCTTATACATGATGAACGTATGCTCAAGTATCGAAATGCACTGCGTTTGCTTGTGAAGATTGGCATTGGCAATGAGATACCAAATATTTCGGATATATTTATATTGAAGGGCTTGCATTTCTTTCGGTTACGTTACAGCACAAACTGCGATTGCAACTTATCCCTGGCCACATTGTTCATGGAGGTAAGTTTGAAAAGTTTAGTTTAAGTAAGTTAGAATATAAAAAAAATAATAATTCCCTGTTTGACCCCTTAGAGGAGCATAGGGGATCTCTATTAATAACTGTTCGAACAAAAAAGGGACCTACAGTTTATAGCCGAATCCGAACGGCTGTGGCTTTAATTAATAGAGACTTTCATAGAAAGAATAATTTTGGGATGGGGGAAAGTAAGTCTAATTTAGAAGCCGTACCCGAACTACGTGGGGAACTCCGTAGTTGTCAAGTAGTAAAAAAAAGATCGAGATATTTGATAACTAAAAACAAGGTCCATTATTTCTAGACAAGTAATTTCCCTACCGAATATTATTGACTATGTGACATAAACGTAGACTCCCCACCCCGGTTGAACGACCAAGCGGGTCACGTAATTTGGCTCAACTTCCACATACAATTTTTTTATATAAACCAATTGTACTATGGTTAATTCAGCCAATTCTTTTTAAATATTTAAATTTATATAAAAGGAGTCTATTATTATCTAGATTATTTTAATTCCTTAGCGAGTGGCATTTTACGAGATTTAAATGTAAAAAAAAATTTAAAATGCCGAAGATTATTCAAATTATACCACATAGAGTAATAAGGTCTAAATATTCGGATAGCAGCGTAAGATTTTAAACTCCTTCACTCTAGACTTTTCTAGTTTGAAGTGGATTCTTGAGATATGATTCCCATATTTGTTTTACGATTCGCCTTATACACTTTGTTTATATTAATAAGAATTTAGCCTGCAGTGGAACATTTTTTGTATTATTTTTCATCATTGCTTTTGTTTTTTCCCTATAGCTACTCAATATACACTCGGATATCATGGTCAACGATGCCCTACAAAAACTGGTGACATTTGGTGCCTATCAGCAGACATGGCTACGCAATGCCCAACACCTGGAATATTTATCGCGCAGGGTGTCCATGTTCTACTATATCAACTGCATACACTTTGATCATTTGAAGCAATTGTTTGGCATTATATAAATTGTATGGGATGACTAGCCAAATGAATGGATCGTTTTTCAAATGCCGATAGCTCCAATAAATGTCTGTGTTTATTTTCACAGTTGTTTCTGAAAACTTTTCCAATAGCAAAACATTTGTTAGCTGGAACTGTGTCCATTTATTTGTTGCTATTGCACTTGTTCGAAGTACAAGACATTTTAAATTCGTTTACATATGGATTTATGTGGGATCAAGTGGAATTAGTTTTTGCCACATTATTATTTACAAAACATTACAACAATTTACTAAAAGCTAGAAAGTTAACAACGCTTAAAGCTAGCAATAAATATATATATAAAAAAATAAATTATTACAATTATTATTACAAACAAATGACTTTCAATATGCACTCATTTAAGCAGCTGCCTTTACAATCTTTGTACAGTTGCGCGCTAAAAACTAGTCGAGGTTATCAATGGATGAAAGCGCTTTTGGCTTACATATAAACTTTAGAGTTGCGCTTCAGGGGCAACGCATTATTGCTAATCTCTTCCTGGCTATTGGGCAGCTGTACTGCCTCTTGTTCTTGATACTCGCCCACGTGGTGTGGGGATTCTGTAGTTGTAGCTGTTGTCGTTGTTGTAGCAGCTTGCGCGCTATATTTGTTGGCCAAAGCTTTGAAAATGCTCTTGGGACAAGCCTTGTAATAGGGAAAGCACTCGCCGGGCGCCAAACGACCTTCTCCCACACGCTGCGCTCTCACATACTCGGGCAGCAGATCGGAGAATGGCGATTTTGTAACCCTAAGGAAAGAAATCAGTTAAAAGTTAAAACCTTAACAATATCGAATCTTTTGGGGAAGAGCTATCATCCCCAATTTCACCACAAAGTATACTTACGTTAAAAACAACTTGGTCATTTCTCCAAAAACACCAAACTTATCCAAACTCCTTGAATGCATTTCACAAATTGTGCGCAACAGACAACCCTTGCCATCCATGCCAAAGGTAGCCAAAAAGTCTTCGACCACGCCATAGAGCAACACACGTTCGCCGCCATGAAAGATGTGCTTAAAGCCAGACGGCAGCTGCGGATACTGCGGCTCTTCCTGCACCACAAATGAAGGATTATCCGTACGACTGCTACGTTGTGCGCTAAGATCACGCTTGCGTCGCTGCACATGTAAATAATGCGCCACATACTCGCCCAGCATTTGGCCGGCGGTGTGACCAAAGGAGCGTGAAAAAATTGGCGGCAGATCACCCAAAGGATTTTGGTTATCCGTCAAACCCAATTTGTCAAAGTCAACTGCAAGCGATAAATGTAAATGTAAATTGAATTGCCAGTTGGTATTTGGTACAACTTACTTGTTACTGGAAAACTGATGGTCAAATTGGAGAAGAAGCCCTCAGGTGGATGTCGCACCAGTGGCAGCGCAATTGTTGGCGTAAAAGTCAGTGATGTGCCTGGAGGCAACGCCAGGCGGCCATCATCGGTAATCCAAACCAAACGCTTTTTGCGTATGTGTGGTGCATCAGCGGCCGCCGCGTCTTGGTCATGTTCTGTCAGTTCATCAATGAGAGAATTTTGATGCTCTGATTGCCCTTTAGTTTCAGCTGTGATTATGTTGCACAGGCAGATCAGCACCAATAACGCGCCGCTTATGTACTGAATCCTTGTGTTGCTGCTGACAGACATGTTGCCTAATGGAAAATGGAAAAATGAAAAACTTTAGCAGCGAAATTGCAGCTGGAACCAATTTTCAACAACTTAATGATGACAATCGTTAGCCAACTTGGCCGCACAATTGTGTAACAGCAACTGTCCAGAAGACACTCTGGCGCTTTATTGTTTTCCATTGTACTCCTGCTTGGATCAGCTGTTTTAAGACAGGTTTTGTTTTGGCGTATCCAAGGTGAATGGGAAACAAGTCTATTTGGGAAAGCGGGCTCCATTCTTTCCATTACTGGCATATATTTTGCATGCACCGTTAGAATGAAATACTGATTACGAATTGCACCATGTGCACAACAACAACAAGAACAGTCAAGGAGAAGGAAAACTTCGTTGCCACAAGAAAATCAATTAGCATTACAAATGTATGCAAGCAGTGTTAAAAGATTAAGTTTAAAAATAAAACTAAATCGTCACTAGTTTTTTTTTTAGTTGCTAGGATCTCTAAAAAAACGTTTTTCAAAATTAAAACTTAAAAAAAAATCTCTGGTTGTACTTAACTGATTTTGATTATAGTTTTTTTTTGCCAAACTGTAGATAATTGAATTACCCGTCGATTATATGAAACGTATTTTTGTCTTTACGGCTCGAATGCTATTTAGGCATTCATATGAAATTTTTCATTTGCCCCGGGCCCCGCTCAACCGATGGGGAAAAATGAAAAAACGAGAAAAATATTGGTAAACGCAGAAAAATTCCTGAAAATTTAGTTTAGATTAACTCGATAGAGTGCTAGGATTGACGCTGTTCGCCCATTCATTAACAACTATCAAGATATTGTCGCTTCTCTAGAAAAAGTTCTTGAAATGGGTTTGTTACCAGAAATTCAGGTAGAGGTTCCTACTTCGCTCAAGTGGCTTCAGTCTTTTGACTTCATCCTTTTGGCAACCATTTGGTACAAATTTTTGCAATGCGTTTGAGATGCAATGTATTTGAGAGCCCTGAGGAACGCTTTAAATTTCAAGTTTTCTTCCCACCAGTGGATCTCTTGTTGAATGAGCTCGCCGAACTGCATTCTAAGATATCGAAGCTCTTCACATCTATCATTGAGCCATAGGGTAGTGTTAGTGATCTCGAATACGCTGCACCTGAATATGAAAATGCCGAAGCTGATTTTCAAGAGCCATCAATCACAGCAGCAAGTGCACTAAAAAACGCATACCCGAATGATTTTGTTGAGAGTGATCTGTAAGACAAATGCGATTTGTTGCATAGGATTCGCAAAGTATTTAAATGGGATACCAATTCTGCCTTGGAGCTACTGAACCTCATATCTGCGTGTAGGTATGAAAATGTTTTGCCATAAGTAAGTATGTATCTAATTGAGACTTTTACTTGTTTTGCCACCATCTGTTGCTTCCGGAGAAATAGCTTTCAGCAAGCTTGGTCTACTCAAAAATAAATTAAGATCCACCATGGGCGAGGACAGGTTAAATCACCTAATGATTATCAGCATTGAGCACGAAATGGCGAGTTCTATCAGTTTTGAGAAGATTATTGAAGAGTTCAGTACACCAAAGGCAAGGAAAAGCCTGGATTAAATTGTTGTAGCATTTATCAGCTGGTATGTTGGTGTACTCGCTAAAAAGCCGTATGGACGAACTTAAGTATTCTTAAGAGAGCTCGCATGTCTAATAAACTCATACCCCACAGAAACTATATTTCAACCCCTTTGCAACTACGCTTCTGTCTGCACTTAATGTCCAATACCCGGTATTGAACAATTTTCTACTATACTATATTCACGATATTAACATATATATCTCACGAACTAATACACACAATCACATGGCAATAGGCTTAAAATCTCCGTATTGATAACTTCTTACACACGCAAAAATCATATTTAAAATTCTTCAACGCGTTCATGAGAACACCCGTCACACGGAAAACATTAACATTAGTTAATCTGATAATGTACACAATGCCACACAAAAAAAAAATTTCGAAAAATTAAAAAAAAATGTTAGGGGTCCCCTCCTTAGAAATTACTCAAAACTTTTTTTGCTATAAACCTTCTACACACTATAATAAATCAAATATAACAAAATTTTGGCAAATTCGCCCAGCAGTTTCAGAGTTATGCGGTCATAAATGTACAGCATTTCATTTTTATATATAGATAATAAATTGATATGTTCGTTTTATTCCTATTTCATTTAGAATCCATTTATATGCGAATTTGAAAGAAAGGGCCCCACAATATTCAGACCCGGGCCCCCTTCAGCCTCTGTTCGCGCTTGATATATCGTATAGTGCCCCTAAAACTTATCAGACTAAATATGTTTGTTTCAGAAAAAAAAGTGTAAAGATCATGCTCTTCGATATATCAAGTTCAAAACTTTCAATTTTAGTCATGAAGCGTTTAACAACACCATCCAATAACTATATAAATATTATTTATTATTTGACCGACCCATTTTTTGTACTACACGAATTAAAAATTCAACCATCTAATTATAATAAAATTTTAAATTTTTAATTTAATTCACACTGCCTGCATAACGCTCGTAGCTGCATCTATAAAACGCAATTTTTTTACATTAACTTGAAAATTTTAGTTGGAATTTTAGCATCTGTTATAAGCGTTATTGAAAATTGTGAAAAAAGTCCTCCTAAGCTACCAAAAATTATGTATAATATATTTATGTTGCGGCAGACGTAGAATTTATTCCCGTAAATGCTGACATTTTTGACAGTTGTAAGGATCCAGGCTCCACCACCAGGAAGCCTTGATATTCATGGATTGTTTAATTTCCCCGAACTCCAAATGAGTTATAATAACGATGTAATTACTACATCGGGAAACTTAACTACTGTTTGGGACCTCGAACCCAGCGATCGTATTACTGCGAGCTATTCAATACCTAAAAACATAAACATCAATCAAACCATATTTTATATTGCAGGTCTCAACGTCTGCGAATAAATATAAAACTGGAGCTTGGCAACCAACTCTATTCAACTCTATTGAAGAATACAGTGCCTGGTATAAATTCTAGAAAAAAAAACACATAACGAACGATGTAAAAGAATGCCCTTGAATTATTTGTGTGATGTATGTAACGCACAGAAGGAGGCATGGCAAATCCCAAGTTCTTTATACCAAAATGCTTATCACAACCCCGGGTAGCGTTTGATCCATGTCCATCTGTATAAACACCTAGATCTCGAAAACTATAAGAGCTAGAGATACGAAACTTTCACAACTGACGCGCATATTTCCTGACAAGATGAAGTTTGTTGAATCCTGTCAATATTTTGCCCCGAACCGTTTAATATTTTGATTTGAAACAGTCAATCCACTAATCACCGTAAAGCTAAAAAGATGAGAAGATCTTTTGTACTACAATTATTTTTAAACTCATAATAAATTAGAATAAAACTTTCATTTCCAAAATACACATATTTTTTTTAAACCCACATATACTTTTTCTTGCTTCTAAAACCTTTTAAAGTTTTAAAACAAACGTGGTATACCCTCTGTACAGAGTAGACCAAAATACTAATTTTCTTGCCACTTCAAAGATGCTGTCAAATGTCCTGATCAGTACAAGAAGTGAAAGCACGCACGCCAATTGATTTGTCATTCTAAGTCTCAGTGTGCCGCCCGGAGTGTGTGTGGAGTGTGACCAACCATAGATTTCACCCAAGACGCCAAGACGCACTTGCTAGAACCACACTCACACAAATTGGAACACTTTTAAATTGGTATCTACGCTTCTCACTGTCAACTTGCAAATTTCTCGACGCACTTTTACCAGAGCACTCCTCGTACATTGTCCTAAATTTTGCCATACCCATAACCAAACCCAGCGCCAAGCCAAAAGCAGCTAAGCCAACCCGATGATGATGATGATGATGCAATAGTGCATATGGCAACCAGTTTTCATCAGGCATAAAAATGCTAAGAGACCGTTACCATTACACGACCACGCGGCCATTTATTAAAGTCCAACAAAATTCTAATGCACTTTCCCAAAGGCTGCAATTTGTTTGGCTTGGAAACCGTCAAACTGGTTATAGTTGATGTTCTCTTTATTGAGTTCAAACATGTTTTGGCCTGGGGGCGGCGTCTGGTCGTCCAGGCATTAATTAAACATCTTTGTCATCAAGGGTTAATCGAAATTTCTCCTAATGAAAAGCGCCAAATTAAAAATGCAAGTGTAGTGGTAACTTAATTTAGAAGATTTCAGGATAAAAGAAACAAAAAAAACGACGTAGAAAATATAATCAAATCGAAAACTTTAGTACCAAGAAGATAATCGTAATAGATAAATGGGGGGAGGTCTGTGTTGAGGTAGATAGTAAAACGCTATTATGGAGGACTTTGACCCAAAATTTCATACTCTTATCTTTTTTGGTCTGCATACGGACAAGAAATCGACTGGACACCCACTTTCTGGAGTATCACATGAACTGGGAGAATTAAATTGTGTTGGTTGGTTGTTTGAAGAGGTGCCTCAGTCTATAAGTCCATCTAGTGCTTTTGCACCGTTTTGTAGCCACATTCCTGTTTCCTCTGGAGGTCGCTTATGTTTATTTTAGCCAGCTCCCCAAGTTCATTAAAAAGCGGCCTTCCTAGGGTGTCCATTCTCTAATTCCAAAGAGCAGGGCATTTGCAGTGAATATTATGAGGTAGCCTCATTTTGGCCGCATGTTCTCTAATAGTCTAGTAGCCAGTGATAACAGCCGTGAGTCTAGACTCTATCTCTTTTATTCCTGTTTATGAGCGATGTTGTTTAATTGGGATTGTATTTAGGCCATAGTAATCTACATCCAGAAATCAGTATATTCGGGATGACTCCTATATAATTTAAAGATAGGTAAATGCAATGTCCCTTTTATTTGCATTAAATGCATTTTTACCATAGCCTGATTTCTTTCCTCGCTTTTCAATCGCAGCGGTTTTAAAAGCTAGTTCTTGTTGGGCTAGTTCTTGTTAGGAATAGTTCTTCTTCTAGAAAAATTAAGTACAGATAACCTAGTAAGAGGTGCGCTTCTTCTCTATTCCCAGCCACCAGGGCATTGATGGAAATGAAATAGCGGAAAGGCTTGCAAAGGAAGGATCCGGATCAAGGCAACCGTCACTTGATGATCTAAAGATTCCACTAAGGACGATTAGACACAGATCAGAAGAAGACGCTGCAGTCAGATCTGACAGAAGGTGATACAACGAAATGAACTGCAGAACAGCTCGCACTATGTGCAGGAAAATCTTCAATAAATTAGCCCAGTAGAGTCTGAAGCTACCCAGAAGAGAATGCAGGTCCTTAGTAGGCATAATCACTATTCACAGTAGCTCACTCTAGGAAGCTAGGCGTTATCAACAACGATGAATGCAGGAAGTGTAGGGAGACAGATGTCAAAGAGACTCTGGAGCACCTCATTTGCAACTGCCCAGCCCTATGCACTCAAATAGCTATGAAAACACAGGCTTACCTCCAGGAAGAGGCAGCCGACAGGGCTCCTCAAAAGCTTCTGTCGCTCGCGAAGCACATTTGACGACTAACGTGGAATGTACACAAACCCCATCCTCCGATGCCACTAAGGACTATCTTGTCTATTTTTGACTTCCCCAGAGGTCAACCAGTGCATCCTAACATAACCTAGGTAGATATAAACTAAATTTTTTCGGCTTTTATCGGCTGATTAAAGGTTAAGAGCTCGACGATGCAATGCCTAAAACCAAAAATGGTTCCGAAAGAAATTTATGTCGAGACTTCTTTGCTTTAGACGAGCCATTCTAGATTTCCTATATTTTAAAGATCTAAGCCTAAACTCGAAACTTATTTTACAGTGCATAATTCGAGATCCCATCAACCGAATTGATTAGATTAAGAATAGCTAAAGGTCAATCTTCTACAGCTAAAGGGGTTTGTAGGAAGCTTTTGTTTTTACCCAATTAAAGTCTTGCTTAAGATTAACATTTTTGATAGCATTGAGAAATTTTCAATTAAATTCCATTGGCCACCTGAAGCCAGGTGTGACTGTACTTATAAACTCTGCAATATGTCAAAGTGATGAACAATTTACGCTTAAGAACAACTTGGTTGACAGCGATAGCGTCAAATGATTTTAAATGGACAAACAAAACAAACTGAGATGCAGCTTAGGAGCCACTTTCAGCTGTGCAACCATTAAGTAGGCGTGTTCCATGTGTAAACCCAAGAGCGTACGTTGATTGCCCATGTACGGCTTGACACCTGTACGGCAGCTATGGCATTTAGCCGCGGATTAATTGCTCTAAGATGACAGACATGTACAAGAACAAATTGCATTGTTGCTATGAAAACGAAATTGGGTCAGACGCAGAGACAAGGTATGACCAAGGCCTAGAGCACATCAAGCTTTAGCCAAGATCACTGCAGCCTGGGCATTTGCGCATCTGCAAACAATTCCTGTTGTTGTGTGATAGATGTTGTTGCTATTGTTGTTGGCTTGACTAACTGGCCAAGCGAGTCTTGGTAGCCACTGCGGTATTGTGGACAGTTGTGCCAGGGTGCATTGGTACTCTCGCTTATTACCATGCGTGGATCGGATGACAGCAAATTGCTGAAAGGGTAATTCATTGTGGCGGCAAATTTGATTTCTATAACAAATCAACAGCAAGGCCTGCATTGACTTCAACACTTGGAACGTGACTACAACAACAACAACAATAACTAACAACACAACAACAACACACGCAAGAAATGTCAGTTAGGAATTTAAAATACAATCGAAGCGAGAGCAAAAAGACAGCGACAGGCAACTTATGGCGAATAAGTCCAGCCGAGCTTTAATTGGAGTTGTTCGTTTATAAGTATTTGTATAGTATGTATAGTATACGTGTTTATAAATATAGCAATGAGCACTGTACATAGTATATACAGAATCACTTTTTTTGTGCTTATTTAAGTTTTACTTCCTGCTCCTCACACCAGTGACTTGCAATCAAGCGTCCATTGAGTTCGATATCAAACTGAGTCTGGCGCTGCTTGCAGCTATCACTTCGATTTGGCGCTCAGTTCCATAAAAAGTTTATTTATGTTGTTATTGAAAGAGAATGAAACAAAAACGAGAAAATAAATTCTTGGCTAACAAAGTTAAGATACTCTTTCTCAATCAATAGATCTGACGTGTAGAGAGGTTAAGGTTATTCTTCGAGCATGACATAGTTTAACAAGAATATAGAAAATGGATAGGTCATGCAGGTTTTGATTAGAAATCTTTTAAGAAAAATCAAGTGAAATAAAATTTCCTTTTGAGACCATCGCTTACTTTGAAATCCTTTAAGATGGTAATAGCGCCTACTTCGACATTAAAAAAAAAAGTTTTCACTCTTCTTAGTTATCTCTAACTTAACCGGGTGGAGTTGTCTGTCTCCGATCGGACACGCCCCCAGGTGGCGGATAGGGGAATGCTCCGCACTATGCAGGGAAAGTAGGAAATAAAATACCACTCGCAGACCAAAACAGACAAAACACCTTTTCGGAAATGCAGATAGTGAGTCTATCACCAAGCTGGGGTAGGAGGGCTAGCAACCTACCTACCTGAAACATTTCTTGCTACCGAATTGTCAAAAAGTCGCCCTATGCCCCAAATAGGACTTAAAGGAGCATATACGAGGTGTGTTCAAAAACTATCGCAAATTTTGAATTTTCGCGGGTTACGTATATGTATATGAATTTCGATTTTTTTGTGGCGTTATGTTGGTACTCATGTCTCTCACTTATGCCGACAAGCTCGGCCATTTTGAATGTTCACTTAATTGTTGACAGCTGCTTTGCTTGCACGTGTTTTGGCTCGTCTTCGATCAAAAAACGAAATTAAGTGCGCAGATGCATTCCGAATGTTGACTGTGGCATATGGAGAAGCTACCTTGGACCGAAGCAACGTTTATCGGTGGTACAAAATGTTCTCAGAAGGCCGAGAAGATGTGAACGATGAAGAGCGTGCCGGAAGCCCGATCACTTCAACAACAGACGAAAAAATTGATTGAAGTAAGCAAAATGGTATTGGCCAATCGTCGAATCACTGTTAGAGAAGTTGCTGAGGACCTAGACATATCGATTGGCTCGTGCCATTCGATTTTTATCAATGATTTGAGCATTAGCTGGTGACAACATTGTGCGTTTATGGTTAGTGACGTGGAAACCAAAGCTCAATCATCTCAATGGAAGCTGCCGCACAAGCCAAGACCGAAAAAATCGCTAAGTTCGGTCGAATGTGAATGTTTTGCTTACAGTTTTCTTCGATTGCAAGGGCGTGGTGCATCATGAGTTCTTGCCACAGGGTAGAACGGTCAATAAGGAATATTACCTGCAAGCTATGCGCAATTTGCGCGAAGCAATCCGCCAGAAACGCCAGGATTTGTGGAAGAACAAAAATTGGCTTATGCACCACGATAACGCCATACTTTTTGAACACACCTCGTGATTGAGCAATTAATTCCCAAAATTGTACATACAAAAATAATTTGTTTAATTTCTTCACCTCATTTATGTCAGTTGTAATTTATTATAGAATTAACATTTGTGTGATGTATGATCAAAATTGGTCAACTATTTCATATAGCTACCATAAAAAAAAAAAAAAAAACGTTTTTAACGCAGCTGAACTCGAATCTAGGAGTACGAATTATGTTAAGTAGTGAAAATTACACTCAGCAGAGAGTAATGAAATATTTTTCAAGCACATTTTTTAACTCAAACTTTTTGAACTTTATAAAAAAACTTGCATACTCTTTACAAAGAGCATACAAAGGATTGGCTTGGATTGGATTAATGAAACGAAATGGAAATTTGGGTTAGCAGGTGAAATGGCTATTTAAATACAATAAATAAATTAAGTAAAAGCATTAAAAATAAATCGAAGCTTATCGTTTTTTAAATTTTTAAGATTAAAAGCTAAGACAAGTTTGTGTCTTAAGTCTTTTGATTATAAAGCCACAGAACGTGGAACTGCATAACTAATTTTAAAAGTTACAAAAGACGATTTAGCTTGTGAAAAAAATGCAAGTACATACACATACTCCATTTTAAAGCCCTATATAACCTTCTTTATTTATTTATTTACTATATATTTATATGTATATAGGGCCTATTGCACACGCCTGCACATTTCGCCAACTTCGTGATTTAATTGTAAATGAAGAAGCATTGCGTATAAAAATTCAAATACAATAAAATCAATCAAAAAAAAAGTGTTGGCTTTGGGTTTTCGCATTGTAGAAAGTTTTGAATAGTGCTCGACGCTATTGTTTCGTTTGTGGAATAACAATTAACCAGCATGTAAGAGCTGGTGTTACATTTGTATGCCGATTGAAATGATAAGGCTTTGGAGTGTATGTGCTGCAACATTACCATAGATTATAGATTCTATGGGCTTACATAAGCCAGTTTGCCTTTAAACGGCTGGGAACTATGTCTGCTTGAACTTGAACCAGTTAATGCGCTGCGCATTGTCTAACACTTGGTATGAAGCCTTTTTGGTTGCAGCCAACTCCACTGACATAAATACGTAGCTACTAAGACCCAACAACGGGTTTTACAAAGTTCAAACTCACTTTTTCTTATGTTTAATGTACTTTTCGTGGAATTCTAAATTTGTTTTTCACTTTTCACTACGCCAACGCGAACGAGTCCTTTGCTGCAGCCGTTACTACTAAAAGTCTTTGGATACGTGCTGTGTTGACAGTTTTAAGCGGCACGTTGTGCTTGGCATGAACAGAGACAACCGCGCGCGCAAACGTTTGAAATTCAACTAACTTGGCCAGCTTATGAGGTAGACGATAAAAAGCAAGCCGCACAGCACGACAATGCAAAAGTGTAAAATGAAGCGGCTGTAGATGCTTATGGCCAAAACAAACCAGTATGGACTAACGGCTAGACCATTCTTGGCAGCATGTCTATGTATTAGTATTTGGTTTTTGATTTCCTTTTAGCCAAAAAGCAGATAGACGTAGCAATTGCAACCAGCCAGCCTTTGGGCCAACAGTGTTTGTAACAGCAGGAAGTGCAGCAAATTCCAATGATTCATAGGCTCTACACGATTCGGGTCGCATTTGGCAGGCTATCAAATTCGACTAATTACTTCTACTGATGTTAAAACATAAATATTTATACTTGCTTACCCCTCGCAACCATAATGGACAAGTTCTAAGCCTGCCAGCTGGCTATTAAACTTTCCACGCTTTACGTATGCGCCAGTGCGTAGTGTGTTGCTGTCAAAATCTCTAAATGTGGTTTTTCAATTCACTTGGTAATCATTGCAGTTGGTCAACTATTTTGCATAGAACATGTTTTGCGGCTTGTGCGTGTAGCCTGCCTGTTGCATGTGGCGCTGGCTTAGTGGCATCCGTTGCAGTTTGAAAGTGAGTCTAGAACAGTGCTGGCATGCAAGTCTCAAAATTAGGTCAAGGTTCTGTAAATGGAAAGGTGATAAAAATTGCATTGGTGAAAATTGCAATAGAGCATTTGATATGTTTACTAATTTATGGCACACTTAAGTAGGCTTTTTAATGTAGCCATTTCAAAAGTAAATGGCGCCATTAGTTAAATTGACATTAGTTGTTACGTGGTGAAAATAACTTTGCGATAAAAGCTTATCAAATTTACGTGCTGGGCACTATAATTGAATCCATTGACATATTTTCGCACAAATACACTTTCATTTTCATGTGCAATTTGTGAAATTCAATGGGAAAACAAATAAGGGCTTCTTGCATAATACCAAAAAAAAAAAACATGTTTGTATAGAGATTTTATCGGTTACTATTAATTAAAAATGCGGTTAGATTCTGTACTATTGGTAATCACTTAAATATATGCTGGAGTGGGCGTGCTAAATATAATTGAAACAAATTTGCTTTGAAAACAATTTTTTTTGGCAATAAAATACAATAATCGTATTAATATGACTTGCGTTTGTTTAGGTTTGACGTGGGAAATTAAGTAATTTAAACAAAACTTACATGCAATTAATTTATGTTATTAATGTTTCTAAACATTTGTTTGCTTGCGTAAATTTATTTTGTATATAAAATGCAACAGTTAAGTCAAAAGAGCGCAGCAAAACACAAAACAACTGAACTTAAAGTCAAAAGAACAAGTTCCGCGGCTCAGTTAGGTGAACTGCTCTTTTGGTTCACTCACTGCTGTTAGTTTTGTTCCATCCCCGACAACAATAAAAACAAAAAGCATTCTTTGTGCAACGCAGTAAAAATCAAAATAAAGCAAATTTAAAACAAAAACAGCTGTTAATGAATTAAATACCTTATTATTAATTAGCTCAAAAGCTGCGTGAACAAAAAACGCGCAAAATGACAGCTCGCAATCCACAGACTTTGATGGCGCTGCCGAACGAGGAAAATTTTGATTTTCTTTTCAAAGTTGTTTTAATTGGTGACTGTGGTACAGGCAAGACTTGCATTGTGGAACGCTTTAAAACAGGCAACTATGTAGAAAGACATGGCAATACAATTGGCGTAGACTTCTCAATGAAAACCATTACTGTAGAAGGCAAACAAGTCAAGGTAAGTTTTGCTTATATGGCCCAACAAATTAATACTATTGACACCCACAACAGCTACAAATATGGGATACTGCGGGTCAGGAACGCTTTCGCACTATTACGCAGAGCTATTATCGCTCGGCGAATGGTGTAATAATTGGTGAGTCTTTCAGCGTTAACGCCCACTCATTTGTCATTCAGAATTTAGTTGTTATCTTTATTCATTTTACTTTCTTTCCTTGCCACTTCACATGGCTATCAAAAAATAAAGATAAGGCCTGCATGCTTTAAGCGCCATGAATTGTGATTTTTATGCTATCATTAGATTTGCTGATAAGCATATCGCTGCCACTTGTAATTAATTTACAAATTGTTTATTTACACTTGTGTTTTATTGTTTTTTGCAGTTTATGACATTACAAAACGTGCTTCCTTTTCGAATCTGCAAAAATGGATTGAGGAGGTGCGCAGATACACAGCATCCAATGTGCTCATCATTTTAATAGGTAATAAATGTGATCTCGAAGAGGAGCGCGAAGTGGACTTTGATGAGGCGCGCCACATGTGCCAGTATATACCTGAAGTAATGTTTGTTATGGAAACATCTGCTAAGGAGAATACTAGTGTTGAAGATGCCTTTTACTGCTTGGCTGTGGAATTGAAAGTAACTATATCAAGTGACTATAATTACAAAAAAAAACTATATGCATGATTATTATTTGCAGCGCCAACAAGATGCCAATAGCGTAGAGTCCGTGGACAGAGACGCGATAAAGCTGGGCCAGGGAAAATCGGTTGAAACTTGTAGCAGCTCCTGTAACCTCACATAGACATTTGCTATTGTTAATTGTTTTATTTTGTGATCAAACTTTCGTGTGGCTATAATTTGTATTGTTAATTTGTAACCTAACACATGTATTTTTTAGACGGTTTGAAGCTTACTTATTTTTAAATACTTACATTCATCTTTATATTTATTTTAATGATAGAGTACAAATCAATCTCTAACACACACCAAACAGCAACATCACAGAGCAATGAATTAAACTAACGACGTCAATTATACTTTTGGTTCAAATGAAATTGCAAAAGTTTTAAGAGCAACTTCTACAAGGTAGTAAAAATACGTCCAATTCTCTATGTATTGACTTTACATAAATTTTTGAAATAAATTTGTTTATACAATAAATCACTAAGAGTTTGTAATCATGGATACATATCTGAAAAATTGAAAGTATGTTATATTTATGTGAATAATCGAGTTACTCTAGCTTGGAGCTATTTCCAGAGGTAGAAAAAAAAGATTTCACTTTAAATCGAAATAAATCACAACAAATAAATGATGTGCAAATATATTGTATAAATTGAATAATTCTTAATTGTCTATAATAATTGGAAATTTACAAAACATCAGTATAAATTGCTTTAAACTTAAATTTCTATAGTAATAGTTATTTCTATAATTGTACAAATTGTATTAGCATTCGTATCGCTAGATGCTAGGATTTTTCGGTAGGTTTCTTGCGTTTTTTGCGCGTATGACGATTTGATGGCTTCTCAGGATCTGTTAAATCGTAACGGAATATTATACAACGTTTATCGAAAAATGTCTTCATTTCCTTGGGATCGTAGCGATAGCCCAGTTCTTTCAAATACAAATAAATTTGTTGCAAGTCAATGGGTTGAAATGTGACAACCTTTAGGTGCAGCTCTTCATTGGCACACAACAAATTATGAAAAGCTATGTGGAAAGGAACCAAAGGCTGCGGTGTCTTCTTTGTAACATTTGTCTGCAACACATAGTACTCAAAATCGTCGCAAAGTGCAGGTGCTTTGAAACGAAGGTATGCATCACCAAAGGTATCCTTAAGTTCGATATTTGACTTTTCTTTGGCGCTGACGCTTTGCTGAGTTGGTGCACAAGATATACTGCCTTCTATACTTTCGTTTAGGGATTTTGAGCGAGGTAGATTTATTTGGCTAGTCATTGTCTGGGGTTCCTCAGGCGCTAACATAAGAGGATGCGTTTGATTGTAAATAAATTCCAGCAATTTTACAGCCTGCTTACGCTTTAAGGGTTTAATGCCATAATTATAAAGTTGCTTTAATAGCTCTGACTCAGGCATCTTGGTAAAATCAGGTTTTGGAGTATTACAAATGCGCACAGTGTAAATATTGCCATTGACTTCCAGTTGTTCGGGCAAGTCAGGCGTTTTTAAAGGACTTGTCTTCTTTACAGGTGTTGGCGCAAGTATATCCATTTGTATGTCACCCATTAGTAGCTGATCTAAGCCACTTGGTAGCTTATTAGTTATAGCACTAAAAGAATCTTCTTTTGTCTGGTAAACTAAACGATCGAACTCATCAATACCGTTTTCAAGCTCAATCGAATCATGCTCTTTGGGCTTTGATACTTCTGTTAGTAACTCATCAAATTTATGACTTCTTGTGCTAGAGAATCGTTTAGGCAGTACATCAGGTGGCGTGTCTAGAAAAGAGGCATCTGTCCAGTTGATTGTTTCCTGTGCTTCATTTTGCTTAACTGGAGCACTTAGAATTTGTGACAACGTTAATGGTTGAGAAATCGCCGCATCCAATATGCCAAATTCAGCGCGTTCTCTGCTTAAAGCACTCTTATTAGGTGAACGAGAATTGCCAGATTTTAGGGAAGTGCTTGGAGAACTCATAAGAAAATCATCCTGATATTCAGCAGGTGTCGCCTTTTTTGTTTGTGTGCTAGGTTCGTCCAAAGTTAAATTGCAATCGGAGCTGTATGGAGATTCCAGGGCCGCCTGTGCACTCATAGATTTTCTCCCTTTCCAAATGGAGTAATTTATTTCATCGTCAGACAGAAATGCGCCATCATTGTCTTCATCATCACAGTCGCTTGTTAAATCAATACTGATTTCAGTGGATCCAGATTTCATTTGTGATTCACCGATATTCGCAAAAGAAACGGATTTGCGACTTAGCAGAGGACTCTGAATATGATTATCTTGGTGTAACTTTGTTGACTGTGTCAAACTAAAACTTTTATGTAATTTTGAACTCGGTGATGTATTCCACTGCGTTGGCGAAAAAGAATTTTGGTCAGTTTTTAACGTGTCTTTGGTGGTATTAGTAAATGATGAGCTACATCTGTTGATTGATCTTGATTTCTTTTTGGGAATACTGCTTGAATCGTTAAGACCTTGCTCAAGTACACAATCGTCAAATAAAAAATCCAATACCGATTTTCTACACGGTTTGGCTGGGGAGCTGTATAACTTTTTGGAATTGGATGTTGATGGTCTTTCCAGCATAGAGTTAATCACGCTTTCTTGCTCATCTTGGGAATCATCAGAGAGAAGATCAATGAACGGAGTATATTTGAAGAAACTAAATGCATTTGATTGTTCATTTTGGAAGTCTTTATATGTAGTTTTACTGAGATTAGAACTTGCGATGGTTTGGTCTTTCTCAACTGCACGACCAAGCTTTAAATTATCAAATATATTGGATGAACTGTGAAATTCCTTGGAATTATTATTTGCTTTCGATGAGTTTGTCCGTAAAAGGCTATTAACGTCATCATTCTTATATAGCGAGTCATTCGGGAGATGATCAACAAAAGAATCTTGGGAATGGCTAAAGTTCTTATTCTTAATTGTTTTTTCTTCGTGAAAATCTTTAGATGCGGATCTTGACATAAATCTATCATTTGATTTGAAAGATTCTTCAGGCGTATTACTCGTGTTAAGATGATCAATCGTAACCAGACTATCATCATTTAAAAGATCTAGTTTTTTGCTTATCTTTGATGATGAACGATGAACTTCTTTAGAACTGTGTGCTAATTGATTTATTCCTATTATTTCATTTTCATCCAAAGAATCATCTGACAGGGGATCCACGAATGAAGATTCTTTGAAGTTATTGTATATACCTGCTTCATTATATAAATTTTCCGTTGGTAATCTTGTCGCTGATTTGTTCTCCATTGAACGCCATAACTTTGAAGAAACATTATTGGTTTTATCTTCATCATTTGGAATGTCATCATCAAGATCCATTAGCCATTCACGACTTGATTTTAAATCCCTCTTTTTAGTTTTGGGTGATCTTTCTCCCAGGAGCTCTTTTGATTTTGACGATAAGTTGCGAATTGACTTTAAGGAACTTGATAACGTAGAGCTCTTTGTACTATCTTTTTCATCTAAAGAGCTATTGCAAAGCAGATCCAAGAATGAATTTCTTTTAAATTTCCCAGAAGATTTAGGAATATTATCAGACTTATTAAAAAACTCATTGTGCAACTCTTTGGATGATGCATTTTTGTTTGGTGTTCCATTGAGACTGTTATCAGATAAATCCATGAATGAATTTCTGTTTGGTTTTGAGAAACACTCTGAGATAGATTGGCATTGTAACGCATGTCTTTTTTGGTTTATCGATAAGCTATCATTACTATCTTTATCTTCCGAATAGTTATCACAAAGTACATCAAGTAGTAAATTATCCATGGATTTTGGAACATATTCACATTTATTTGGCGCTTCCATAGGCGACCTTGACGTTGAGCTAGTGTTTGACTTTAAAGGGCTTGCTGCTATAAAACCAAGGTTTGTTGGATCTTTTTCATCTTCAGAATAATCGTATAGCAGTTCCAGCGATGCGTCACTTATTGGATTAGGAGAATATTTCAATTGGAAGGAGTTTGCTTCCATATGATCTATTTCACTAGTAGTTTTAGGAATATTACTATTTTTTGGGCTATCTTCATTGCTTTTTTTAGATTCAACAAAGCGTGAGTCTTGCTTCAGTAAAGGACAATACTTTAATGTAGATTTTTCAGTTCCAGGCATCACATACTCTGGTGAACTTGCAACTTCCGTCAAATCGACGAAACCATTGCTTGACTTTAAATCAATTTCTTTTTCAGTCTTCTCGGCCATAACGCTGGTAACAGTCTTTACTGAAATTAAATAAATACTGTCATAAACATATTTAATAATCAAACTAACATACCTTCGTCGCTGGAAAATACTTCATAGCTGGTTATATCGGTAACTTTGTCGCGATCTTGAATAGCTGTGTTGTCTTTCCAAACTTCCAATGAAAGCTTGTTAATCTCAACAGGCGCACTCTTTATTGTGACCATTTCTTCATCTTCAGAATCAGCAAAAATATCCGGCGAAGTGCAACGAGTAGCTTGTGTAGGCAGGCTCAAGTCGGACTGAGTACTGGGATTAATGTTTTCTTTTGAATTATCCGACAGCTTGGCTTCCTTATGTGGTGCTGCTTCGTGGGGTATGCAGTTGATGGCGGATATATCTGTTGGACTATCACAGTACATTGGCCTAGATAATTTTTCGACTAAAAGCTTTGTATGTGCACTAAAGCTATCTTTTTCTTTTTGTGATTCTTGCTGAGATAGCTCAACTTCTAAAGATCCAAAAATATCCGTCTCTACAATAGTTTCAGCTTTAATGGGTTTATCAGCAAAATGTATTTCTAACTCCCTGTAAACGTTTTCCAACTGTTTCTTGCGTCTACGATCTTTTATGCTCGGTCTTTTCGGCGAAAGATCACGTCCTGGTATTGCAGCCCAACTTTTTAGCAAATGACTAGCTGGTGTTTTGTTAACTTCAAACAGCTCTGTTACGCAATAGGAGTTTAAATTGAGAGGCTTTTCGCAAGGTTCCTTTATGATTTTATTCTCTGGGCTGGCTTCATAAATTTTAAGTAAAGTGCTTTTTGTCTCATATGGTAGCTTTTTGTGCTCCTCTGCGTTAAGTTCCTTTGTTGTACACTGCTGAGCTAGCAAAACCGAGACTTTGTTTTGCATTTTCTTTAGCTGCATTTCGGGATTTCTCAGAGTAAGTGGCGTAAATTTGTTGGCCCATTTATGCCTTTTTCCACGCTTTCTCAGCGGCATGAGCGCAGTAGACAGCACATTATAATCTATTGGAACATGTAAATAATCTTTAAATTCCATAAAATGATCTAATAAGTCAACTTACCCTCCTTGGCGGCGGTGCGAAATCCATACTTTTGCAGTTTAAGGCGTATATTTTCTGTTGTAGCTTCTTCCGTGTCGTTATCAGCTACTAATTCAACCATTTCTTCATTTTCTTCCAGCGTTTGCAAACATAGTTTGCCTTTTTTTTCCACCTCGGATTTGGATAGCGCCAGCGCCAACTCAATATCGTCAGGACTAAAGTTATCTGCTATACAGTGTTGAGCTGTGACCTCCGAAAAAAGCTGTTCATTGCGCAAAAAATCACTAATAGTTGGTTGCTTTTTGCTGCGTCCACGCCTTGATGCACTGCTTTTTAGCTTGGGTGCTTTCTTAGGCTTTGCAGCTGGTTTCTCAAAGTCATCACTCTCACGTTTTTTCTTGTTTTGTGGTTCTTCTTGTTCTTCTTGGAGATCCAGGTTGTTTGCTTTATATTTGTGCTGCGGACTGTTCTGCAATGTATCGGTGTTTGTTTGACTGACTTTTTCCGGCGTGCTAAAGTAATTTGATAGTGTTAAAGTTGCCGCTGCTGTTTTACTACTGCGCGTTGATCTTTAAACAGACAAGAAACATTGTTTAGTTTAACATTTTATTCATCAAGTTCTAGAAGATACAAGAAAACTGAGCTTATTATAAGCTGCTACCTACCGCGGCTGTTTAGACGCAGTTGGTTGTAGTTTTTTAAAGTTAGCTTTACGGGTTTGTCTATCCATTTTTAGCGCTCGTCATGTATTTGCTTGCTACTGTCAATTGTTTCCTGAATACTCCTGCGAGTGCGTGGTGCAGCAAAATCAAAAAGTTGATGGCGGTCAATTTCCTCTTGGGATTTTGTTAGCCACGCCTTGCAAAGTTTTTCGTTGGCAATGCGTTGGAAAGGAGTGAAGCTGTAGAATACATAAGTTAGGGTAAGGCAACATTTCAACTACAAAATTCTATTAGCTTACCACCAGAGACCAAAGAGCGCCGTGCCTGCAGCCATAAAAGCATAGGCAAAACGGTTGCGGTATATAAACGAAGGCGTGCCTTGGGTGCGTCTGGGTTTGCGCTTGCTTGGGTCAATTGATGCCATTACCGTGTCAACAAATTGTAAATTCTTGTTATATAATTTAAAACATTTTATGTTTGTGCTTGAATTGGTTAAACATGCAAATGCAAGACGCACACGGCATACGTTGACTAGAGTTGCCAAAGTTGTCCAAATTTAAAACATATGTTTGTATTACCATTTATTGGTATAATGCCATAAATCAAAGTTATCAAAAATATCTACTGAATCATAATATTATTTATTTAGTTAAATAAGCCAACACATTTGTTAAAATTAGTAAATAAAAGCAAAGCTGCTACATCTTGCTACTATGCAGCACTACTTAACAGCTGTGGTTTGAATTTTATGCATTGTTCAGTACTAAATTGCAGTACTTTGCAACACTTGTCGAGTTATATGCGTAATAAATTAGCGAGCACTCCAGCGTAGGAGAAATCATTTAGTTTAATTATTACAATAATAAACTGCAGTTGTGTCGGTTACGCGACACGTCATACGCGCTTTGTGCGATTTAATATGCAATATTTAGTGGACTGTGAAATTTGATAAGCTGTGTGCTTAAAACCAGCAGTAACATTAGAAAACAAAGGGTCAACGAGTACAGTAAACAAAACCAAATGCGATAAGCTAAAATAAAAGCAGACAAAGCAAAGAGTTCAACACAGACAGACACATTGCAATTGCATTAGTGTGTGTAGAACCTGATACAGCAGCATTTTTGCAGAAAAAGCAAAACAACGACGACTCATAAAAACAAAAATTGGATAAAAATTTTAATCCGCCCTCTGCTGCAAAATTTAAAGATTGTGAGCTGGTTGTGAAGCCGGGTACGCCAGATATTCATTTTCCTTGCTCAGAGTGCTGTAAGCGAGCGAGTCGATAGGTCATGGCACGGGACGACGAACAACCCATTGTGGACAATGAAGAAGTGCGGGGTGAAACTCAAGCAGTGACTGGGCAAGATAATGAACTGGACTTGCACTCGGGTGGCTGCGGCGCCTGCTGCAACCCCTCAAGCACTTGCCATCGTTTTTTGGCGCTGATCTTTATGTGTTTACTCGGTTTTGGATCATATTTCTGTTACGATAATCCAGGCGCTTTGCAGAATGTTTTTAAACGCGATTTGGATTTATCTGCCACGCAGTTTACATTGATTTACTCCATCTACTCCTGGCCTAATGTGGTCTTATGCTTTCTTGGTGGCTTCCTCGTGGACCGCTTCTTTGGCATACGTCTGGGCACAATTGTCTACATGCTGATACTGCTGATAGGGCAGTTAATTTTTGCCTCAGGAGCCTTACTCGATGCCTTTTGGTTGATGATCGTTGGACGCTTTATATTTGGCATTGGCGCGGAATCTTTAGCTGTAGCCCAAAACAGCTACGCTGTGCTCTGGTTCAAGGGCAAGGAATTGAACATGGTCTTTGGCTTGCAGCTTTCTGTAGCACGATTTGGCAGCACAGTTAATTTCTGGGTAATGCAGCCGATCTACAAATATGTCACTAATTTTTATGAAGGACATAAAGCACTCGGTGTGGTGCTGTTGCTAGCTGCGCTAACCTGCGTTTTATCATTCACATGTGCACTTATTCTGGGCTGGATGGATAGACGCGCTGAGCGTATATTACAGCGCAACACTAATCCATCCGGTGAGATTCCCAAGCTGACGGATATTTTCACGTTCAAGCCGCCTTTCTGGATGGTTTCCATTATTTGCGTGGCTTACTATGTGGCCATATTTCCATTTATTGCCCTAGGTCAAGGCTTTTTCATGGAACGCTTCGGGTTTACACCAGAGCAGGCCAACACTGTCGACTCACTGGTATATCTCATAGCAGCTGTATCCTCGCCTGTGTTTGGCTTCATTATTGACAAACTAGGACGCAATATATCTTGGGTATTTGGTGCCACATTCACCACTATATGCGCACATGCCTTGCTGACATTTACGCAAGTAAATCCCTATGTGGGAATGGTTATTATGGGTCTCTCCTACTCAATGTTGGCTGCCAGTCTTTGGCCACTAGTAGCACTCATCATTCCGGATTATCAACTAGGCACTGCTTACGGTTTCTGTCAATCAGTGCAGAATCTCGGCCTAGCTGTCATCACTATTTTGGCTGGCATTATTGTGGACAGTAGCGGCGGCAAACATTTATGGGTGCAACTCTTCTTTATGGGCTGGCTAACAGTGGCGTTGATCTCTACCTGCGTTATTTGGGCATACGATAAGAAACATCGCGGTCAGCTGAACATGACAGCACAACAGCGTCAAGTATTTGTAGACCCTGAAACCTATCAACACTTCGAATAAAGGGAGGGTGCCAGAAAGGACCAGCAGCTATTGAAATCAAAATTATTGATAATTAAGCGGAGAGTTTGTAATGTTTTATGCGGGCAACTCGAAATGATGAAAATCTTTTGTCCATGTGAAGATGTGATGTAGTGTGATGTGCGCAACGAGTCGCAAACTGGTATTTACATATACATTTAACTATTAATTGCAATTATGTTTTATCAATAGAGATTTATTTTAACATTACTCTATGTATTTTTAGAACAATTTTATTAGAACAGTTATGCATGCATGTGTCTTTTTTGTATATACAATGTGCAAATGTTTTATAAATCAGAACTCCCATACGATTAAATGTTTAATAATAAATAAATAAATAATAACGAAACATTGGTATTCTAAATGTTGTTTGTTTTTATTAATTGTGAAACTATTGGCTTGTTATGTGCCGCAGGTTCAAGTCCGTCGTGTATGCTGCCAAAGCAGTTGGACTAGCCGCAGGGAATCACGGGTACCACTTGAAGATTGAATTCTCCTCGGGCTTACTCTCATGTTTCTTTCATGGGTTCTGACAGTGTGTTATAAGCTCAAAATCAGTCCTGACAGCTCAATTTTAAAAAAGCCGACCCTAACCTGAAAAGCAGACGCCTTTTGGAGACCGTCATTCTGAGTACAGACGCTACGTTGTAGATTGCTCTTCGCTTCACTGCTGCTCTAAGGCCTTACCAGCAAGGGTGGCCCTACCAGTAGCTAAGCAACCGCCGGCATTGCTCTTAGAGTCACTGTATCCCCTCACCAAACCATTGTGACGATCCCCGAGGTGGGTGTCTCAAAAGCTATAGAATTACGCAATGCAATAATTGCATGATCAAATGATATCAAAAATGCTCTTTAACGATTTGCAGCATGATTTTGGTTGACTTTGGAAACCCCTATAGGCATATACTATATATAAGAGTTCGTGTGAAACTAAAATAAATTAAACAGCTTAAAACAATAGCTTATTGCTTTTGATCAACAAAATTTGTAAATTATAGATACTTTTGTTTTCGTAAGAAAATACTTCACCACTACAGAATATAGATTATACTTATATTAGTCATGATCTGGGACAATAGAGACGGCATGATACAACCAATCAATATAGTATTCCTTCGTACTATATAAAAATGATTAGCGCAACAGAAGTATTGATGTCATGACTGTCGCCAAGTAAATACATACGTACGTATTTACCGCATATTCATATGAAAACTATCATTCATACTTATTTATATTTACGATCTATCTCAAAAGTCGTAAAATGTGTGAAAATGAGTCCATTTTAAACTCTTAGTCTGAAAACACCGACAAAAATATTCCCTTTTTTCTTATTATTTCTGAACTTCTACTCGTACAAATAGCTTGAAGGTCTAGTAGAGCTTGTAGCCCAAAGTTATTAATGGGACTTTATAAAACTTGAACCCATGGCTATTGAGTGAAGGGGACCAAAAAAGCCGAAACAATTGTAGAGCAGAAACAAAGTAACGCTTTGACGTCATCTCACTTTCATAAATATAAGCAGATACGGTTGCGGATCATTCTGCCCGCTTTATGTGCCATTAAAGCAAAACACGGTTGATAAATATTAAAAAAAAAAAGTTTTCTTTTCATATATCCAAAGCCATTTTAATTTAAAACTAAGACAAGCCGCACAACATTCAGAACACAATTCAACTAAAACATTTTAATGTCAGTTCTTCGCTCCAGCACCTCAATGCAACTAGTGGTCGTTAGATGAAGCACGCCCAATTCACGTAAAGGTTTCACTTTCTCTTCTGTCACCTGCGTACTACGCAGCGTTTCCAGCAACAACAAGGCTGTACCACGTGCTGCCGTCAGCAGTTTGGTGGAGTCATGAATTCTGTGAATATAAAGTGCATGTTAAGCATAATTTATTTACACAGCTGCTTGAACGCGTATTACTCACTTCTTAAAGAGTAGCTCCGGCCGCCGCGTATATTGACCGAAAAGCGCAAAAAGATTACGCGTCATATCATAATTGAATTGTGCTGCGCCTGCAGGCGCGAACTTTGTATTCATAATCATGCCATTTAGAATGAAATCGTCAATTTGCGCCGCCATCAAACGCAGTGTTTGATTGAACAAAATGGCGGACAATTCGCGTTCAAGATTATGCAGCAAAGTGACCAGCACTTGGAACATTTCACCGCCACTAGGAGATAGTATAAAGGGTTCCTTGCTGCTTTGATCAGACATAGTGGGCCATGCATCATGCCGATAGCTCATCGACTTTGCCTTCATTTCGTGTACGGCCTTTGTGGCCAGATTTTGCATTAAGTTTTGTGCCCAATGTTCCAACTCATTGACTGCCTGCTCAAATACAGAGTTAATCTCAGTTGCATTAGGACCAGCCATAGCAGAGTGCAGATGCAGATAGTGCACATTCTCGCCCCATTCACGCAGCACCATGATAATATAGTTTATAGCATTTAGTACTGGTATACTAGAGACTGCGCCACTGCTATGTAATTGCACCAGGCGACGTCGAAAACTGTCGATCAATTCTAGCTGCAATTGCAAAAACTGCAACTGATGTCCCGGCTGAATAAGCGCATAATAGCGATCTTTAATAGCATCTAGCAGCCGCATGAATTGATCTGCACATTTGGGTATTTTCAAATCATCCTCATATGTGTTTGGATCAATCAGCTGAAATGGTGTTTCTGCTTGCAGTATTTCATCCATTTTTTCCGCGCAAACTGAAAGTACTTATTTTAATATGGTTCTACAAATTTACAAAATTTTTGACATACACTGCTCCTCTAAGGCAATCCATTGTTGTAGATATTTAGGCTGGGTTATGACGCACATAGCGCTGGGAAAGCTGGCGGGATAACCAAATATTTCACGCAACTCTGACTCAAACGCCAACGTTTCATCCAGCAAATGTGCAAAGAGCCGGTCATCGCTGGCTATCTGATCAATGTCTGCGGCCAGTTTCTCAATAGTAAGCTGCACAAGGCCACGCATAAACTCCAGCTACAGATGTAGGAATATATAGTTTACTAACTTGGCTTATTAAAATAAAACAACTTACTCTTAAATTGTAGTCCAATTTGCCTGCCTTGATCGCTGCAGATTGAAATGTTTTGCCCACAAAAATATGCGTTTCCTTGCCCCAGTTAAGAACTTGTGTAAAGAACCATTCTGGCTTGTCTAGTCTATTCGTTTGCCGCGTACCCGTGAAATGAAACATAAAGCGCTGTCGATAGGGTGCTAATAACAGCTGTGGTACCTGGCTAATCGGTGGGCAAACAATGTTTGGTGTAATGCTATGCAGCTCTGCCCGCTCTTCAGCTGGAGATTTAATAAGAAATATATATTCGGCCAACAGTTGTGCCTTGGCTGTGTCACGCGATGGCGAATAGTTTAAAGCTACTTTTTCTACGTGCGCCCAGCGCATGTTCTTCAGGACAGTCTCGAACTCATTGGACAAGCGTTGCATTAGCAGCTTGTGCCAGTATATGGCAGTGCGTTCGGCATAGGATTTCAATGCATGTGCTTGTACAGCATGTAACCGTCCAACTACACTGTGCTCATAATCATTGCCTTCGTAGAGTGTTAGATATATGTGAACTAATTTCTCTTCATCCTTGCCTTTAAAGGCGTTGGCAAGTGCTGCGTTAATTTCCTGTATGTCTTGCACTAGGCGCAGATAATGATTAAGTCGTTGCAGTTGTCGAACTTGTTGTAGATCCTCATCCACGCTGTTCAAAGCAGGCTGACACTCTTCAAGTTTAAGCTTTAATTTAGTACTAAACTGAGCTAGCTTTTCACACTCAAAATCAATGCTATCGCAAACGTGTTGCTGACTTTGAAAGGCGGATTTATACACGGAAATATTTTGCGGATCCTCATAGTTTAGCTGCAAGCAAACTTTAATTTAAAAGAGGGCACTTTCTCAAAAATTGAACTACTTACGGTGCTACTTAAATTTTGCAAACTCTCTTTGTAATAATCCACGAGCACTGAAGCACGATGTAGCCGGTTGATATCCTTGCCAATTTCTTTGTCGATGCGCGACACTATGCTCGCTTCCAATTCGCTAAGTTTGGCATGCATTTTATGCTTAAAATTGCTATTTTACTCTAAAAACTCAAGTCTAACATGACAACAGGCACAACCACGTATAAAAATAAATAAATGTTGATGCAGTCATCTACCAGGGCTTCTGTACCATATAACAGCTGTCAAAATAAAACAGTGTGCGAAAATGTTCGGCACACAAAATAGACATTGGTGTTGCAACAATCCAAAATTGGGGATTGACTTGTGCGTTATTGATTGTTACTTATATATTATATTTAATTTTTGCTTAAATACTCAATACCAAGAAATAAAGCTAATAATATATAATCAAAATGCATCGTATTCTTTTTCAAAGTTAACGCCAACTGCAAAACAGTGTTAGAAAACAACAAGACGCGCTTCGTTTAAATACCAACAGGAAAAACAGGTGTTGGCTGCTTAGCGGCGTCGTTTTGTGTTTTTTTATTTGTCCTGCCAGCATTTGTAAAGTTTTTGTTTTAAATGTTTACACCTAGCCGTAAAAATATTGGGCAACTGTCCAAAGACGCATCACCACGAACTCCTCTAAGTTTTAGTCGTGAGCTGCGCCAGGTGCTGCAGGAGCGTAATTTACTGACCGCCAAGTCGAGAAAAAAAGGTGTGTATCCAGCATTAAAGCGCATGAACAGCTGCCTTAAATATTTAATTTCAGTATGCAGCATGTTAGATAGTAATGGCAGCAGTCCCATTGGCTCCCCCAATCCCGAGGCAGGCAAACGATTATCATTTCGCATGCAGGCCATTGAGGAAGTTATTTCCTCGGAAAAATCCTATTTGGAGCAGCTGGAGCTGCTTATGAATTACTTTGTGCGTCCACTCAAAGATCAAGCCATAATTGATAGCGCCAATCATACTGCGCTGTTTGGCCAGATCGAAATGATACATAACTTAAATGGCGAATTTTTCCGCGAGCTGGAAGCAAATACGGAAAATGTTGCGCAGGCTTTTCTTAAAATGGCTCCATTCTTTAAGCTTTACTCTGTTTATGCTTTCGACTACCGTAGCGCTTTGCTTATATTACAGGACTTGATAAGCAAGAATCCCGTGTTTCGAAAATTTTTGGAACAAGCCGAGAGTCGTCCGGAAGTGCAGCGTAAGCTGAACTCTTTATTGATAGTGCCCATACAGCGTGTGCCGCGTTATAAGCTGCTGTTGGAGCAGGTTTTGCTCTATACTAGTCCAGCTGATGCAGACTACAAAGTTTTGAAAGGTAGGTAACGCTGTTTAAACCAAACTATAGTTGTAAACAAATATGTAATATTCGCAGAATCTGTCAAGGAGATTGAAGCCGCGGCCTCGCATATAAACGCTTGCGTAGAGGAGCAAGAGATCACTCAGTATTTGATACACTTGCAGAACTCCCTAGTGAATCGCACGCCAAACATTGTCATGCCATCACGTCGTGTAATTAAGGAAGGCATGCTGCGCAAGATCAACCACAAGGGCCATGAAATCAAGCGTTATTGTGTACTGATGTCTGATATATTTATGTACTGCAAGGTGCTTAAAGAGCGTGCACCCAATACTGTTGTAGAGAACTCGCTAGAATGCTGCTGCATCTTTCCTTTAAAAAAGTGCAAGGTCTACGAAATGTTGCCGGGTAATTTTAAGCTGACTTGCCAGAACGATGGAGTTATTTTTGGCACTACAGATTTGCAGCTGGCAAAAATCTGGGTGGGTTTTATACGCGATGCTATAGATTTGCATGTGCAGTGCCGCAAGACTTTGCGAAAGGACTCCAGCAAGCGTACCCCGATACGTAAAAAAGGCATAAAGCATTTTGGTGCTGACTACGTGCTTAGTCCAAATAAGCGTAAATGCGTAAGTAATTTTTTTTTTGGTAAACTGGAAAAAGCAAACCGAAAGCTAGATTCAAATATTCATATATTTTTTAGCTTTCTGTTTAAAGTACTATTATTGTCCTCAATGATTTTGCCTTCAAAATTATCAAATACATAAAAATTTATATTTACAGGAATACGATACAATATTTCGCAATAACAATCGCAGCACAGATTCCGATGAGGAACTTGATCAATCTATTGACCCAAGCAGCACCTGCTTTCCACGTAAGCGCAAAGCTTCTGATGCCTCATTAAAGACTACGCTTGCAGCGGCCAACATAGCTACCACAAAAGAAAAGGCTCTCAAACGCCCGGCACCAGCACCACCAACTCCAGCTGTGGCAAGCGTGCCATTGCGTAAAACAAGCTGTAGCTCGGTAGGCAGCCAAAAAGAGAATCGTATTTCAAAACTCTATAAAATGATTGCCACCGATAAGGTAGCTAACGTCCGAGGCATACTGAAGCGCACCAACACAACTACAGCTGCTGCAGTTACCAGTAACGCCGAAGATCCAAGTTATGGCTTTGCCACACGTTACTCTGATTCCAAGTCATATTTCCGTGCGCATAATGTGGATAATACCATACCCACTGCTGTGAAACGTGAAGATGTCTTTGGCGTTGACGGAGATCTTGGTAATGGCAACTTTCAGGATGTGCTGTTTCCGCTGCGGTCAAGCGGTGGCAGTCAAAAAAGCGGTACCAGTAGCTGGGCTGCACCGGAGCCGCCGAAGAAGAAGCGCGTAAAGTTTGATGATATGCCGGATGTTAGCGAAACCGTTCTTGAGCACAAGCCTTTTCCGTTTACAAATACTGTCACTGAAAGCAACCATAAAGAATTATCCTTGCGTGAACGTGTCTACTCATTCTTTGCCAATCTTTTCTAGAACTATAGTATATCAAAACATATCACATGTACTCATTTTGATTATACACACATTAATTTTCATTTGCATCATAATAAATGTATTAATTTCAATACATTTCACTATTTCTTTTCATTTCACTTGGCGTAGGTCACAAATTTTTTGCATAAAGTTCTGCACATTTGTTTCGCTGATTTCTTGATCCCAGCTGCCTTTATGCTTAAAATGCGAGCCAATAATAACTGCCTGAGCTTGGTCAAAGTATTCCGCAACGTTATCCACTGTGACACCAGAACCAATAAGCAGCGGAACTTTAACCCTGCCTGACAGCTCCATTAGATCTTTGGGACTGGCTGCATGTCCGGTAGCTGTGCCTGTTATGACAATACCATCGGTTAGAAAAAATTCCGCCGCATAGGCAGTCTCCAGCAGACTCACATCCGCTGTAATAGCATGCGAGCTATGTTTCTTCTTAAGATCACTAAATATAAGCACATCTTCCGCATCAATAGATCGTCTATAACGCAGCAGTTCACCGGCGCAGGCATCTGTATAGCCTTCATCGGCGACATGACCAAAAACAAATCCTTCGGCGCGTATAAACTGCAGCTGGCTGGCCTTTGCTATGGCGAGAGCCTGTTTATTACCACAGGCGAGCACCTGCACGCCGCAAGGCAATTGCTTAGGTAAGACATCTCGAACCGCTTGACTCAGACGCGTCATGCTAGCAACTATTTCTGGACCCATTTGACGTTCCGGCACATAGGGTATATCATGCATGTTCTCTATGAGCACTGCATCCTGTAGAGCAGCTTGTTAAGTAGAATTTCTCCCTTTTGGCAGTGTAGTTGTTGTACCCACCAGTTTCTGTTGTTTGTAAATGTTAGCCTCGTATACCGCCTTATCAATAGTATGCTGCCAATTGCCATCATAACGTGGCGTGCCTTCAGGAGACTTAAGTTTATTTTTGTGTTCATTAGATGGTGAAAACTTGCTTACCCGGCAGCGCTGGCACGTGTATCATGCCAATAACTTGGCATTTTTGTTGTCCAAATATCTTTAAGAAGCGCTGCATTAGTAAACCAAATTTGTTTACGTTCCACAGTTGGATGTACACATGTAAATAAATGCGGTCCGTCAGCTGTTTTTTGTTTTCTTTGCTAGCGCAGGGCATATGCACACGATATGACTTCGATCGCGATATATTTGAATTTCGATAAAAAGTAATCGATGATGCAAATTGCGGTGTTATCTTCTTCTTCCCTTCTTTTTTGCTTGCAATTACGGCAGTTATCAGTCAATTTTAATTTGAATGCTGTTGTGGTAGCTTTCTATTGCGAATTTCTGCAGTTATCCGGAACTATGCGCTTTTATCGCTTGTTGAGAAAAATGGCGCAACAATTGAAATTGGTTTTCATTTATTTATAATGTATATATAATATATATGCAATCGTTCATCACTATATTTAAGTTTTAGGCGCGTTGCTGTTATGGCATTCAGGGCAGTTAAAATTTATAAACACAATATAATCCTTTATATGCAACTTTCAAAATAAAGGCCTTAATGTACCAATAAAAATAATAATGAAACTGAAAACATTTTTAACGTATTATTTCAGTCTTTATTAATGATATAAGCAGATACAAATAAAAAAAATAGAAGCTCTTATGTAATTCGCTGGGTTTATATGCCAGATCCGGGTTGACCTTTTGTTTAATTACCTAACTAAGACCTTTCTTGTAAACATTTGGATATTTTATTTATTTAAAGCGGTTTGGTTGGGTCTCACCTTTGTCTTTTGTACTTGCGTCAAAGCGCGTAAATGCCTTTAAATGTATTATACTCTTGATAAGAGCATATTCACTTTTATTCATATTTTATATACAAGGCTGTTGAGAGAAAATTCGGTCCTGGGCTACATTTAGCGTGACCAACTGGACCGGAAAAACCTGTACATAGTTTCATAGTACGAATGCGTTGAACTTAAAATTTTTTTGAAAGATCATTTAATATTGTCTAAACAAATTTCGTAAAAAGAAGTAATCAAAAATGTTTTTCTTTAAATAAATTAACCGTTTGAAGTTGCTTTCAAGTGTTCCGGTTTATAGTACTTTTTTAAAAATATATCCCGGTTTCGTTCAAAATTGAGTTGGTCACACTAGGTACGTGCTCTTGTATTAGTAAAATCAGTAAATCAAGCCTTTGGACACGGTCGGTAACGCGCTGCAGTTTAATGCAAAATTAATAAGTTTACGCGCTCCAAAAAAGTGTTACAATGTTTTCAAATAGTTAATGAAATAATTAGCAATACTTGTAAATAATTAGTTTATACGCGGCATTGTTTTAAATAAGAAAATTAATCAAATGTGCATAAAAGTATAAAAAGGAAGTCAAATTGAAAATTCCCATAATAAGCGTGAGTGTGAAAGAGTACGATCTAATGTAAGCAAATTTTTGTTTTTTGTGTTATTTTTTTTTAGTGAAATGAGTGTAAAAAGTGCAAGTGCAGAGAGCAAAAATTCGATCTTTTTGCTTTGGTTTCTTATTCTAATATGCAGTTATGGTTCGCACGTACGTATACTGTGTTGTACACAAAACTCATCCATGTGTGTGCACCAATGTTCAATACAAAAGCATGCAAAAAATGCATATGTATATTTTGCCGACCATTAGTGTGAGTGTTTTTTTTAAACTTTTTTTTAAGTGTGTGTAAACAGTGTTTTTTTGTTTTTGTGATGCCCAGTAGCCAATTTGGTTATTTGTAGAGAGTAAAGTTTATATTGCCAACTTGCTATTATTTTGCTTTAAGCGCAAATGATAATAATAATGAAATAATATTGAACTTTATGTGAACTAGTACAATAGAATAGATTATACAGGTAAGTCGTCATGATTTTTTACTTATTTTCATTTTTAATCTAAATTAAATAAAATAATCGTCCATGCAAAAAGTGCCAATAATTATTAACATTTTACATTTATGACAAAAATTAAATAAAATTAATTAATTAAGGCTATCGTTTTTTACGATGACAAATGTTATTCAAATATTTTCAGATTAAAAATATTTTCAAAAATAGATTTTAAAATTATTTTAAATAAAGTTTACAAAATGTAATATTATACACGTGTAACAGTTTATGGTTGAGTTCTTAGTCAAAGACTTGAATAATATACGAGGAGTGTTCAAAGAGTATCGCAAATTTTGAATTTTCGCGGGTTACGTATATTCGAAATTAGATTTTTTTGTGGCGTTATGTTGCTACTCATGTACACCTCACTTATGCCGACAAGCTCGGCCATTTTGAATGTTCACTTAATTGTTGACAGCTGCTTTGCTTGCACGTGTTTTGGCTCGTCTTCGATTTTTACCTATTCAAAAAATGGATCAAAGAACCTGTATCAAATTTAAGAAAAAGTCACAGGGGGCCAGATCTGGGGAATACGGTAGCAGCGGCATCATTAGTGTGTTGTTTTTGGCCAAAAAGTCGCGCACAAGCAACGATGTGTGAGCAGGGGCGTTATCAGCCAATTTTTGTTCTTCCACAAATCCGGGCGTTTCTGGTGGATTGCTTCGCGTAAATTGCGCATAACTTGCAGGTAATATTCCTTATTGACCGTTCTACGCTGTGACAAGAACTCATGATGCACCACGCCCCTGCAATCGAAGAAAACTGTAAGCCAAACTTTCACATTTGACCGAACTTGGCCGCTTCGTGCGGCAGCTTCCATTGAGATGATTGAGCTTTAAGTTCCACGGCGTAACCATAAGCCCACGATCGTCACCAGCTATGACCCTCTGGAGCAAATTTGTGTCGTCGCGGACAGAGTCAAACATCTCATTAGCAATGTTCATGCGATGCTGTTTTTGGTCGAAATTGAGCAATTTTGGTACGAATTTCGCGGTGACCCGTCTCATACCCAAATCATTGATAAAAATCGAAGGTCACGAGCCAATCCATATGTCTAGGTCCTCAGCAACTTCTCTAATGGTGATTCAACGATTGGCCAATACCATTTTCTTCACTTCATCAATTTTTTCGTCTGTTGTTGAAGTGCTCGGGCGTCAATCACGCTCTTCGTCGTTCACATCTTCTCGGCCTTCTGAGAACATTGTGTACCACCGATAAACATTGCTTCGGTCCAAGGTAGCTTCTCCGTATGCCACAGTTAACATTCGGAGTGCATCCGCGCACTTAATTTCGTTTTTCACACAAAATTTGATACGGGTTCTTTGAACCATTTTTTTGAATAAGTAAAAATCGAAGACGAGCCAAAACACGTGCAAACAATGCAGCTGTCAACCATTAATTGAACATTCAAAATGGCCGAGCTTGTCGGCATAATTGAGAGTCATGAGTACCAACATAACGCCACAAAAAAATCAAAATTGGAATATACGTATCCCGCGAAAACTCAAAATTCGCGATACTTTTTGAACACACCTCGTAAATAGTTGCATCGTCTGTTTTTATTTATTATTCACTCTTTATAGGGGCAAGGGCAGTTGTTCGAATTTGAAGGAATCACAATCGCTGTTAATTCTTTTATTAGGACAGAGCCGAGTAAGGTAGATAAAGTTAGCATCCGCTATTTAAAAATTAATCAATATAACATAAATACACCAAAAGTCGACGATTAACTTTTTTCACAAATACCAAGTAAATATAGGCACAGCCATCTGTTGGTTTGGTTGTTAAAAACACTCATAATTCGAAACATACCGGTCCTAAGTAGATGCTCGTCGAGTACGTCAAATTCAAAACTGCTTAATTTTAGTCATATATTGTTAAACAACCGAACAACGCATAAAAGTGATACAGGGGTACAATGAAAATGGTCATTCTGTGAAAAATCATAGTTTTTTGCCAGTACCAACGAGTAGCCGTCGTTTGCAAGGAAAACATTTAACTAGGACAACTTGTGTCGAACTTTGCATGCGGATCTGAATTTATTAGGCGCGTGGCTGATTTAATCAATACATAGGAGAACAGCCGGATGAGTTTTTGTCAAAAAAAATCATCGAAAGCCGCGATGGTTGTTTGGGCGGCAACATTTTTCATATATACATTTGCCCAATTTCTTTCGAAAACATATGAATAAAATGCGATTAACAAAAAAATCAATAGATGGCCCACCCTATTCTAGAGTGCTGTTTACAAAGGTTTATTTTATGACCATTCGAAAGACCTAGTTTCCAATTACTACTTCGACGATTTCAACTAAAATCACTTATTAATTGTTTTGAATTAAACTTTTTTCAATTTTAGCTCAAAAGCTTTAAAACTTAATTTGTAGAAATTTCCACCCAAGTTGTAGGAAAACGCTTGAACCAGTATCACCAAATTTTTTAAATAATTATTTTTTGTTAGAATTAATTTCTTTCGAAAAAATGTGTAAAGAGTATTCTCTTGTCGGTCACCGCTACGCCTTTATTCCACATTTATTTTGTTGGAAATGCTAGGCCAATGTTGGCCTTAATTCTAATGGATGGCTGCAAATGAGCCACGGTTGTTGCCATTTGGACGAAACAAAAGCAAGCCTTATCGATGCGCTAGACTGCCATGGCAACTCCTGGCCATACACTCAAATCAAATAAAGTTTACCAGCGTCAATAACAACAGCAACAACAACAACAAAAACAAATATTGCGTAGCCGGAAGCTGGCAACAGTTTTGAGGGGGTGTCGTTCTATATAGTGAAATGAAAATGTTTTCAAAATTACAAAATAAAAGGCTTCGGCTGCCTTTTGTTCTCCATTTTGTTTCAAATTGTTGAGTGTCCTTGAATTTGATTTGGTTTTGGGTTGGGGGACTTCCTCTCTCGCGTTTTCGCACTCTCTCTTTTATTCACTATAAAATGTTTGACCATGCTTAGCGGAAACTGTGTGCGACAGAAATTCAATTATGGCGCTTCCATTCAACCCCCTCCGATCAGCTTTTAGGCATAACGTTTAGCATTTGTTTGTTTCTCATTGTTTTGTACGCCATGTTTTTTTTAATATTTATTACACCCTTTACCTATTGGGTCAGGGATATGCCAGATATGTGCAATGTGGGAGGCGTGGCAGGTAAGCAAAAAGCTCAATTCGGCAAACGATTGAGTACGTATATGCAACTAGAGATCTAGGGACACCTAAAAGAGAATCCGGCGGATTTAAACCACAGACAAAAATTTAAATAATACGTACGCTATGATTTTTAAGATCGCACGAAAATCTTCTGAATTTACGAATATGTGTAGGCCAAAATGTTAACGTTTTTAAATCATATCTTAATTTCAGTCTAAATAAATTCGTTCTTCTTAGGTTTAGTATAACTCATTTTTTGTTTTCCTGTTTACTCCTCTTGGGAGCTTAGGACCTCTGAGAGCTTTCTTCTACTTCTATTGTGTCCATTGCAACCGGGTATGGGTCTTAGCTGCGTATCTTATCCTCTGCCAGCGAGAGCTTTCTATGCGACTCCGTTAACCCATAATATGTTTTCTTGAAGGGTCTTCGTCCTGCTCGTCTGCTTCCTTGGAGATTCCAGTCTAGTGCCATCCTAACAATGCTGATTAGTTCCTTCCTTGAAGCATGACCTATCTACTTCTATTTGCGTCTTATGTCGTATATTGCGCTGTTTGCTAAGCTGTGATGATATGTTTTGCTGCGCCAGTTCTTGAAGGGCCTTCGTCCTACTCGTCTGCTTCCACTCTGGTGCCATCTAACCATCATTTTCGATTTCCATAACTCTGCAAAATTATTCTTACAGCGAGCTAAATCACGTAGGGGAGGATGGGGCAAAACGCGCCACTTGGGAAATAATCAAGCTGGATTACCGTCCCGATGGTAATCGCTGGAGGCTTGAAATTTTTTTCCGTACGTCTCATTGGTGGAGAGCTTAATTGAAAGTGTATCTTTATAGTAATTTTGTCGGTGGTGAGCACGAGAATGAAATCGGTTTGGCGTAGTTTTAGCTCGCTTTCGAACCACGCGTTACCGACTTGAAAATGTACCAGTGGGGCAAAACGTCGCCACTTAGCATGGGGCAAAATGCGCCACGCTTTTTATACCCTGTACCGTATGGTACAAAGGGTATATTAAGTTTGTGCAAGCTGAAAATGTATGTAGAAGGATACGTCGGAGACACCCCAAAGTTACCTAAAATATGATTAGGGTGAATAGAGAAGTCGATATACCCATGTCCGTCTGCCCGTCCGTCTAAACGTTATGCCTAAACTTTTGAACGTCTAGATCTCAGAGATGGCAAAAGCTAGAGTAACCAAACTTTCACATTAGATCCCATATTATTCCATAGGAGACAAGTTTATTTTACTTTTTTGATATCGGGGATAAAATATATAGCTCTCATATGAGTGTTTGAGATGACCTCGACAAAAAAAAGCTTTAGATGGATAATTCGTTTGTTCATGAAGATATCGTCACCAAATTTGACATTCGGGAGTTTTTTATAGTTCCTAAGTACTGTACTAAATTTGATCAAAATCGGTAGACTATATCATATAGGTCCCATAGGGCGAATACAAAATTCGATGTGTTTCGTTTGTTTGAAAAGAAATTTGAACTAAATTCGGCATTCAGATCTTTTTAAGGTATTTAAGCACTGTTTGAAATTTGATCGAAATCGGTTGACTATATCATATAGCACCCATAGGAACGATCGGTCTCAAAACAAATTTTTGCTTAAAAATTCTTCTGTTTTTGGTTTTTTGTGAAAAAACCTGATTTTATTGCAAGCTAGTGGTACAGGGTATCCCAAAGTTGTCCGCACCCGACTATACGTACGCCATTTTTTAGTTTTGGCTCACGCAAACTTAATGCCGGGGCCGAAAACGTCGCACAGGAGGAGCACAGAAAACTAGTCAAAAAATGCATCCGCGCCGAAAAAATCGAGGCCTCCCGCGTTAAGTTTTGTAAGAAATTTAATGTAATTTTCTTGACATTTTCTAAGTACAATTTCTTTATTAAATTGCAAATAAAGTCTCTCGTTTTATGTTTCTCACTTTTTTCAGCAATAAATCCCGCGAAAACTGCATTATCCGGCATGGCGCGTTTTGCTCCACAGGTGGCGCGTTTTACCCCAGATTGGAGCAAAACGAGCCTAAAATAGTCTTTTATAAAACTCAATAGACGAGGCACTTAGAGAAGCTACAACTGAAAATTGTTTAAGGCTACGTTTTAGCCACATAAGTGGGCTACAAAATAGAGCCTAGTTAAGAACCCCCGCTGGCTGTATCAAAAATTAATTAAGGGGGTCTTACTATGCAACAGTTTCGTTTTTTTTTTACATTTTTTTCATCTAAATAGTGTTAGAAATACGCTGGTAAAAGGATTTAACTGTGGACGGGCTCGTTTGGCAGTGACAGATCATTTTTCTCGGTCACGCGCGTTCGTTTTTCGTGTTTCTGCTGAATATATTTTATTACGTTGTCAATCTTTAAACGTGTTTTTCCGAAAGTCGTCTTTTTAGAGGTGGGGTGAACGTTTTCGAAAAATCTGCCTGACCGATCTTGTCATACTAAACATTTTTATCATCAGAAAACATGTCGCAACAGATAGACACGAGCTTTTTTTGAAATTCTTGTCCAAAAATTTTTAACAGCCTTGAATATCAGAAAAAAAAGTGTCAAATTTTTATTTTTTTCAAAATTCTATTACTATAAGAATTTTTTGAATTTTTGAAAAAGCTCGTGTCTATCCATAGCCAAGGGGAAAAAAATTTATTTTGTAAGGTTTCATATCATCTGATCGGTCAAAATCGTTCACCCTGTGCGCCCTGGACACTTTTGACGAGGACGCAGTGAAGGACGTGTAGCGGTCATCATTTTTATGTAAAACCAAAAAAACTATGTAAAGTTCAATAATGAATGATTAAAATACAAAAAACTGCTTCCCGAAATCATTTGTAGATTTCTAGTAATCAATTTTAAAATATAACGCTCGGAAATGAGGTATTACATAGTAAGACCCTCTTAATCTCAAAAGTGGCGCGTTTCCCAAGGGTATTGCAGACGGTGATGTATGCCAATATTTTAATTTATTTTTAAACTTTTTGCCACTGATCAATGTAGTCTCAAAGTTAGCCTGCTGTCAAGTTAAACTCATCCTGCGGTTTGGCCTAAAATTATAAACCAGTCAGCTACAAAGGTAGGTTATTTTTAGAGCATGGCTCATATGGCCCATCGATCCATATTTATATCATGTTTTGAAATAACTTATGCACTTAATGTAAAGTGTTTGAAATTAATAATAAGTTTAAATAAAAACATAAAATCAACATTATAAACAAGTCTGACAACTAACAAACTAATGTATATGAGCCTAATGAAAAAACATACGCTGACTTTTCACAATACAAAAAGCTAGGAACAAGTATCCGCAGTGTATACAAAAGTCGGTCAGCGCCGCCCCTGCTGATACACTTAGGTTTGCAGCTAGTTATAAATATGTTTTGTTCATGCAACAATAGTCCTTTGTATTGTTTACACATATATGTAAATACTTATATACATATAGTTTTTTATGTTTATTTACATTGTTTGATTATTCCATTCATTAAAGTTTGCATATTCATTGCCTTTGAATTTGTTCATTCGCGTTTTTATTTATTATTTTTTGATTAGCGTTGTTTTTTTGGGCCATTTATTGAAAAAGCTTGCCCTCTTAGGCTACATAAATCACATTGTCACCATTTACGAAACAAATTATGATGACGCGACATATTTTTTTAGCGTCCAAAAAAACAAACTCTTAAAGCGTTTGCACACCCCATGCAAAAAGTTGGGGAGGTCGCCAAACACCTTGCGGCGCCATTTAAAGCTAGCCAAGGTCGAAGCTCGAGCAAAGCCCATAAATTTTCTACGCCAGTTTTATGCTAGGCTGGGAATTTGAAGTCGTTGCTACTGTCTCTTCATAAGATGCACTGAGAGAAAAAGACAGTACAGCGATTGGTCGAGAGTATCTCTACGGGAACTGTATAATATTACTCAAAAAAAAAACATATTTTCTCTTTAATAAATAATATTATAATAGAAGGACTTAATTCAAAGTTGTACTGCTCTGGCAGTTCCTGATTTGTCGGCGTTCAAAGGAAGGGATAGACAGACATATCCATATTAAAAGGATAGTCTTCTGAAAAGTGTGTCACGACACTCTATAAGGACGATTTAGGAAGTTCTACATTCCAAAGGGAATTTGAAATTAGCTTTCTGATTCTTGTTTGGATCTTTCCTCTTTTCTTAGCAGCTGTTTGTTGTTTTGTCAGTCAATACCAGACAAGTGTTCGGGCCCAATTAGTGGCTTGGCAACTCAGTTCCATACCACCTCATTAGCTGCTTCATTGCCCAGAATGTTCTTATGTTCTGGTAACCATCAAAGGGACTCTTTATTGCTTTGTCGTAAATGGTTAAGCTTGGCTTTACGTTCTTGAACCGATTTCTAGCTTACTCTTTAATTCAGTCACAGCCTGATTCGCGGGACAGATTGGATCCTCTGTGTCTTTTCATTGAATTAATCTATCGCTGGAAACTGAATAGGGGGAACCACGTTTTCCAGTATTTCTAGCTTTTATTATGTTCCTTTGGTTGAGACTATTGTCAATTCCACACTTTCTGTCGTATGTGCCTTCTGTTCCATTCATTTCGGACGAAGGTAGCTGTAAGCTTCATAGGTGGCTTTTGGCTTTGTTATTAATTACATATTATTTCCTTGACGCACAGGTAACATTATGAACTGAAGTGTATACAGATGCATACCGTTAATCTGTGGGTACTGTCGGGTGTTTTTATCGGAAAGGTTACCGAACTTCCTTGTCACGACACCACAAGGCACGTCCTGTGGGACGTACTGGGATTTGGCATCCAGTCCTGCCATGTGATTTTTGACAGAGTTTAACTTCTCTGGGCGTGTTTGGTCCGCGGGAGATATTTGATTTCTCTCACTACCACTCCATATCTGGGATGGCAGTTCGCTATCCGCCACCTGCGACGCGTCCTCTAGGGGTTACAGCCTCCCCCGAGGACCTTTGGCTTTATTAACCTAATTTGATAATGCTTGGGCGTTGTTATCTTTTAGACAATATGTGCTCCAGATGCATTGGTTATATGAGGTACAACCTGTGGGCTACTATCAAATATTTATTTATATTTTTTAAAGGCTGTGGTCATAACTACACAGTTATCTAGATATCGTGCTAAACCCACAAAGATCCACCAGGCTCTGCGAATTTCAAACGGTCACAATTTTCATTGTTGTCAGAGCAATCACTGGGCACTGGCTTGTCGGAACACATGCGACCAGAGTGAATGTTCCGAACCATGACATTTGCAGAAGCTACAAAGACGAAGAAGAGGTTGAATCAGTAAAACACTTCTTCTGTTCCTGTGAGGCTCTTAGTAGACGTAGGAATAAGCATCTGAGAAATTACTTCCTATATAACCCAGCTGAGCTAGCTTCAATATGTCCGTGGAGGATTGCTAGCTACATCGTGGCAACGGGATGGGAATCCTTCTAGCGTAATTATATCAGGAGAAGGGCTAAAGATAAATTTGCCGTAATACAACGGGTCGGTTTAGAGCCTAAGAGTGCTGGCTTTTTAAAGCCAACAGCCGCCCTTACCTAACCTAACCGAATCTAGCTGGATTCAGACTAAGGCCTATTTCCTTGCACGAATGTATGCAGTCGATAAGCCCTTCTTTAATATAATTCAATTTCTAATTTGCTATAAAGCTTCTAAAGTTCCCAGTTGATAAAATGTGTCCAATTCTTTAATACTGTTTTGATAAATATTCTTAGCTTTTAGTTAGAAATATATACATACTTCAATTGATATTAAATAAAAGTCCCCAAAATACCATATTTAAACTTTGCCTCTAGTCAAATTTAGCTTCGAATTCAAACACACCCCCGAAGTGCCCGTATATTTAGCTTCCTCTTGGTGTCAAACCACCCGGTCTGCATGATTTGCGTGCTGCCATTAGGCTAGCTCATCGGTTTATGGGTCTGTATATAGTATTTAGATATCACCTAGACTTTCATGCCGCTCCCGCTGCTAGCTGCCATAGCAATGATCAATGTTCAGATACCTCCGGCGCGCCGGCAAGAAATGATGGACACTGATAAGAACACGCACATCCCGACCGCGCGTCCTACGCTGGCCCAGCTGTTGGAGCGCTATGTTACTTTGCATGGGAATTTGTAATTTTCATCAAAATTTATTGACTAATTGCATTTACACTAATAATTAAAACGTTCAAGCACGCCAAATAAAATGGCAAATTTATAAAATTCTGGCACGCAGCCTTGTCTCGCCCGGAATACCATCAAATACGTGCCCAACAATCTCTCAACTGGACAGCTGAGTTTGAGTAATGGGAAATCTGGACGAACGTCGAGTACGGCGACAACGTTGAAGCACTGTCATTGAAAATGGGGCACGAAAATATTTGAAATGCTAATTTACAAAATGGCGGCTGTCGGCATTGATAAAGAGTTTTGGTTTGTTCTGGCCGGGAATGAAAAATCATCAATGCCAAAAACAACAAGCAAAGTGTATGGAAGGAATTAGGTGTGAAAGCCTTATTTGCGATTCGATTAATAAATGTGAAGAGAAATGTTTTTGGCGCTGCGTAGAGGGGTGGAGTGGCGGAAATGTGTAAAAGTTTTTAGCACTTTTTATACACTGTAATTATTGGGTTAAGAGTAGTATAGATTTGTGAAGGGTACGTGACGAGTTGAGAGACAGGCCATAATAAGTTGCTTGACATGCAGGGTTGTAGAAAGAAAACCTGGGACCGGGGGGAAATGTAGTGGCAGACTTTAGCTTGACTCACGACAGTAGCTACACTAGGCCTCTGGGAGTACTCTGGTCCCGGGAGAGGCCCCTTCCTCTCCCTACACTCGTCGGGTGTTTATTAATTGGTTCAGCCAGAAGACCGATCAACCAAACTCTGTCAAACGCCTGTTTGACGTCGAAAAATACTCCAAAACAGTATTCTTCGTCGAATGCTTTAAGAATATGATGAGCAACTCTATTTATCTGCTCGACGGTGCAGGGTCCTTCCTTAAAAACAAATTGATGCTCAGGTAAAAAATTGTTGTGTTCATTGATCCTCTTAGTCATCAACGTCTCCCAGACTTTGGCAAGAGTGAGGAGAAGGCTCATTGGACGTTATGATTCGGGGTCCAACTCATCATTTCCAGGTTTTCTGATCATCGCAATGAGAGCTATTTTCTATTGGGCAGGGAAGTGCTGTGTTCTTATTATTACATTGAAAATCAACTTAATGAAAAGAAGAGTTTTCCAAGGCTCGCAAGGTAATATGACATATTCGGTCATGACCTGGGGCCTTTGAATTAGAAAGCTTTGTTATATTTTCCTCAATCTCATCTAATCGGATGCGTCGAACAGGAATATCATTTGGAGTGGTGTGTCAATAATTCTGAGAGCTTGTCTTACTAATATTTTATTCGGATTAATAAATAAATAATAAAAAGGAATAAAATTTCTTACTTTTCGTTTTTCGGAAAAAGTACAATATTTGGCCAAGTTTATGTTAAAAAAAATGTCTTGTTTTTTTCGGGACTTGTGTTTAAAACCTGTTTTGCTGGCCCAGGATATTTAAATAAAAAAAGAAGTGAATTTTGTTTGCTGAGAAAATTTTTGTGTGATTTTCATAATGCTGAAAAAATAGTGATTTGGTCTCATGAAATGGTCTAGTCTACCAAATGTTATTTGGTTATTTTCTATTATTTTATTTTTGTTTCTTCTCATGACTACCAAGGCCCAATGATATTTTCAGAGACCACAAAATTAAGAAAATGCTTCTTAGGTCATTCGTAAAGCACTCTAAAGGGCATCTCACTGTCACATACAGCACCGACTAATTTATATTTATGTTAAAATGTGTTGCAATAACAAGGACCATAACCATAAGGCTGCCTTCCTTTGCTTGTGGTGAGAAATTTTGTTGTTGCAAGTTATGTTTTTGTCGCTTATCAAATAATTGTCAAGAAGTTTTGAGGTTAGGGCGTTCTCTCGTCTCTTTGGCCAAAACATTTATGTGACTGACAGCTCCGAAATGCCTTAACTTGAAGTGTCTGTGTGGGTGTGTGTGCGTAGGTGTGTAGGTGTATATGTCCTACGCCAAACTTCCCAATTAGTAAAGGTAAAGTTTTTTTGCAATTGCTAAATTATTTACGTGCTGGCTGTTTTGCTTTTTAAAGCAAATTTCGTAATTAGAGCAAAAATCATAACTAAGTCAGTGCCACAGAATGCCGATAGGAAAGCTTCTAAGTTCCTATACCTCTAAGTCCACAAAGTTAAGTGCAGAAATCAGCACTAAACTTGTTTCATGCTTTTATACCTGGCAGACCAAAAGTTATGGAACCTGCCCTAATTAGCTGTGCAAAGCTTGATTGGCTTATAAGTGGTGGAAAAGGGTGGCGAAGGCGTGCTGGCTAGCTGGATTCAATATTAGAGACTGAACCTGGTTCCAATGCAATTTTCGATTAAAAGCATATGCCACAGGTTTCCTATGCTGCTTATTTTTAGAGCACATAATGTTGCACTCGACACACAAAGGATACAGTGAAAGAAAAATCTGGGTACTAAAAATATTTTCGAATCGTAAAATCCGAATATACAGGGAGGTCCATATAAAAATTGGACTTTAATTTTGCTATAAAAACAAAACGGTTGAATATTTTTCAATGTTCAAAGTTGCATTTGAAAGGTTGGTTCATGACATTTATTTATGAAAAATAATATTGGTCAAATGACCACCACGACTGGCTTGCAGTATACCACTCGATCGGTCCAATTTTTGAGCACATTTTCGATTGTTTCGGACCTTATCCTGGCAATAGCGGCTCCAATCTCGTCCTTCAGCTCATTAATTGTTTGCGGATTGTTGGCATAACATTCATCTTTCACCGCACCCCAAAAGATAATAGTCCAAAGGCGTCAAATCGCAGCTTCTTGGTGGCCAATTCACAACGCCATTCCGGCTGATTAATCGATTTCTGAAGATTGTGCACAGAAGATCGATTGTGGCATTCGCTGTGTGGCACGGGACGCCGTCTTGTTGAAACCAAATATCGTCCAAGGCTTCATCTTCAATTTGTTCGAAGGACCAGTCGGTCAACATTGCGCGGTAGCCCACGCCATTGATGGTTTCGGCGGCTCCTTCTTCATTTTCGAAGAAAAATGGGCCGATGACGCCGCCAGACCAATTTCCACACCAAACAGTCACTCGTTGTGGGTGCATTGCCTTCTCCTGGAACGCTTGCGGATTTTCTGAGCCCCAGATGCGACAAATTTGTTTGTTAACATAACCACCGAGGTGTAAATGAGCTTCGTCCGAGAAGAGGACTTTTCGATTAAATTCGCCATCTTCAGCCAAACGATCTTCCGCCCCATTTTAATATTTCCCAACTTTCTTCAAGCGTATAGCGTCCCATTTCGTAAATGTCAATGTTTTTACTAAATAGTTACCAATATATGAATGACATTTGCCGTTTTAAAAGTCAAATAATCGGTAGTTCAAATTCCAAACACTAGATGGACCACCCTGTATAGCAAAAACAGAAATTATTCGTGGGCTTTAAAAATCTTAATTTGAACGACTGTAACTTAGCACCATAAGCAATAATGAAGCATAAAGGAAAAAATGCCAGACCAACAATAATTTTCTCCAGTTCGAGGCACCTTTTTTACTTTTAATGACACCTTTGATGTGGTTCTTTTATTTTTGAATAAATAAGTAATGGAAAATATATCATGTCACACCCGGTACGCTACTAATTAAATAAATTCCTTATAGCCTTTATCCTTAAAGGACAATTATTACATATTTTAATTATTTGCCCTTACGATTTTACTTTTGCGGCACTTATCACTTTTTTACTGCTCGCAGCACTCCATGAGTGATCCGATTTGAATCACTAGACAGTTCTAGACTGACTGATCATAATTTGGCTGCTCCGCCTTATATGGGCCTCGGTTGCCAATACTGAGATTCTCACCCACACCAACACTAATAAATCTTAAACGATGCTCATCTTATCTTATTATCATCCTTTATGGAAAAGAAAGAGTAAGCTGTACCTAACACTATCGCTATCACCTACTCTCCACTTACACCTATGCATTAATACCATTAATCTAAGCACTTATACTACACAACAATTAACGCGCCAAGCTTAAAGACCGCTATACCTTACCTAGTGTTGGTGAGAGTAGATGCGCTTTCACCGCTACTCTCAGCAAGCAGTCAAAGCAGTTTACCTATTGCCCTATTGGAAAAATAGGAACAATGCTGTGAGCCGGCAAATAGCCTACTTACAGCTTTCACAAGTATTGGCCCACTTTTACCGCTACTCTCACCAAGCAGTTAGAGCAGTTAAAAAATTGCCCTATTGGCAAAATAGGAACAATGTTGTGAAGAAGCAACTTGCCTACTTACAATTATTAAAACAAAAATATAATAAAACAAAAATTCACATATTTTACTTATTGAAACAAAAACTAAAAATTTTTTTACAATTCACAACTGCATAAAGCCGAGTAACCAGTAACTTTTTTCATGCAATATTAAATATTTAATCATCATTTGAGAAAATTGTATATTATTATCATATTTTTCGTATTAAGTTGCCAAAATGTATAAATTGTATAAAATATTTTTGTTTTAGTTTTAATTTAATTGAATTACTATTGCATTTTTGTTTTAAAGATTCAAACAAATAAGTGATAGCGGGTCTTATAAGGGTGAGAATAGGGTGCTTAATTAAAAAATTTTTTCGCAGTAGTCTCTTATCTATCGAAATCGCCATTTTTTCTTGTAGTGCATTTTGGTTTTGTGTTTAGTTCGCCAAGTAATAAAGGCAACCTCCATTTACAAAACAAAACCAAACACTGTTTCAACTTGTTGCAACAATGTGAATCCATCGTTCCCGACGGTGCTATACTCTGCACCCAATTTTGATGCAAAAAAGAAAGAGTATTGTTGGAAAATGCAAGTTAAAGCATTTATAGGGATAGTGAATAAGGGTTAATGTGTAAAAAAAGTTCTTTGTTTCATTGTTGATCAGACTTATGTGAGGCCTATTACCACATCTGATGAAGCATGTCCTTCGAGTAAGTAATAAAATTTCTTAACGCCTCAAGATGTTAGTCGTAGAATTTGTGTCCTTTGATAATGTGGCCTCTGGGATATGTAGAATGAGATGATGGTAAGCAGGTTAGTATAAAGTACTTATAGACTGTCATAATCCCATATGCCTGTTGCATACATTGCACAAATTTATAATACTCGGAACTCTGAGGTCAAGTAGTGTGCTCCTTTGATACATTTTCTGTTGTACTCGATATAATGCATTATTGCTTAAACTGTTTATCTACTGTTTGTAGAGCAGGTTCAAAATTGAACTAATTTATTTGGTTTTTGTGCCTTGTTTGCAAACATCAAGGTTATATATGTATAGTTTCAAGTAATTGAGTTTGTCAATGTAACTTTATTTTACAGGCATGTTTATATAAATAAATTAATTATTTATTTTATGTTTTTAAGTGATGTAAATAAACAAAGTTATCGTGACTACTACAAGCCAAAAACTTCAGCTGATAGTAAATTCTATAGTTATATAATAAAGCTGCTCCCGAATCCGTCATGGCGGGAACTGAGTGAATTTCATGAACTATCGATACTTATCCAAGTGGTATGGCGCCCGCCGCTAGTCTAGCGCTCCTGCGGATCCTCCTCCTACTTAAACTTACAAATTTAGAAAGTAACGAAGCACCCTGTAGTTGTAACTTCCACTCATTTTCTATCATTCTCTATTGTGCAACCTTTAGTTTCTTTTGGGGTATGCGATGCCCACTGTTGTGTGGAGAGTAATCTTTCTCTATCTGATTTTGCTCAATGGATCTTGGCCTTATCCTTATCTCAGAAAAGACCAAAAAATTTGTATTCAAAACCGATTCCACAGAAATATTTTTATATGCTTTGTGGGCCTGTTGGATACAAATTCGAAATAAAAAAAGTAAAGTTTCTGAAATAATCTCAAGAATACCTAATTTTAATGGTAATTTTTTTTCAGTCAGTGTTTCAGTTTTGTAACTCAGATTTAATTTGATTCCCAAAATATTTTTAAAACATGATCTAACAACTGGATACGAAAGTTGTTTTTTTGTTGCTATGCGATTGTATAATAATTACCTACACTAAAGTTGAAACCTAGGCCATTGTAGTAATTTCCTGAGCTCAGAGCGCATAGAGAGTCAGGAAAAGAACTCTTGAAATTGTTTTTATAATTTGCATTGCCAAACGGACACGCTCGAAATTCTCCTTTAAGAGCAATCCTGAATACCTTATATGCATATACACTACATATAGTATTTCTACACTTAACTGACAGCATGATATAAAAATATATCATCTGCATATATAAATTTTTTAATTCTGTTTATTGAGTTACGGTTCAAATTTAATTGTAAGCAATTTGTTGGTATTTATAGACACATATAAATAAAAAAAAAATACCTTTTTGCTTCTGAATGTTCTGATATCATAAAATGTTGTCTTTGGACAAAATACCCGCTGAATACTTGTTAACAACTTTAAACTTCTTATTACTTTGTTTTTTGTCATTAGAGTCACAGCTGGTGGGTGACCTTAATTTTTTGTGCTAACTTTTTGTTTGTGCTTCTTTAAAAGGTTCTTTAACCCTTTTACTAATGGATTTAGGTGACAAAAGTTGGCAGACATTAACAACATCAAACAAAATAAGTATTTAAGTAAAATTGAACGAAGCAATTTGGTTTATCACGGCTAAGGGATACACTGTTTTCTAGCTATAAATGGTAATTTCTGGAGTTTTTTTATTCAACGAAGACCTTCCAATGCTACTTTAGGTATATACAGATCTCAGTGATGATAGGAGCTAAAGTAACCAAATTTACTACTTGATACCCTTATTATATCAACGTAAACAAATTTATTTCAATTTTTTAATATCGACTTTATATTTAACTGCAACGAATATCAACCAAATTTGGCGTTCAAAAGTTTCTTAGAGTTTCGAAACCCTTGTAAACATTTGATATCAATTGGCCTCTATGGAAACGATCGGACGTATTAAAATATATAAAATTTAATAAAAAATTATAATTTAATAACTAACTAAAAAAAGCGTGCTAGCTGCTAGGGCCATCGACTCGACTGTTACATATTATATGTAGGTTAATAAGTTTATTTTTTGGAGGAATATTAGATTAGTATTGCTAGGAGTTGGGTCTATGAGTAGTTGATATGGTTGAAATTGACCAAAGAGAGAAAATCGAATGTTTTGGATTTGCGTGCAGTCGTTCAACATGTGTTTGACGGATAGTTCTTCCCCGCAGTTGGGGCATGTTGGCTTATTTTTATTTTTTAAACGATAGTTGTGGGTCAGAGTTGTGTGGTCGGTCGTCAGACGAGTAATTATGTTGCATAACCTTCTATGACGAGAGGCTGCGTGCAGTATTGCATCTTTGTTTGGGTTGAATTGCTTATACCATTGCGAAAACGAATGCCCTTCTGACAATTCGGTTGTTTTCAAAACATTTTTGATAATTCGCCAAAAGTCTTGTTTAACGGGGGGCTAACTGTTATGCAAGGGGATCGCCCTGCATGTTTGGCTGCAGGGCAAGTGCCCTGGGATCCAAAACAGCTTTATTTTTCTAGCTTGTTGAAAACATAGATGCCGGATTTCGCATATCAAGTTGTTGCAGTTGTAGGGATTTTTTTTCCGCTTGCATGGTGGATAAACTATCGCTGCAGATGCCATGTTTTCCTTTAAATTCTAAAGCCTACTTTATAGTTTTTAAAATACCTGTGGCTTCAGCGGTAAAAATAGAGAAGTACACAGAAAGAAATCCCCAAGAAACAATAAAACCAACAGGGTCGACCACCGCAAAGCTAGTTGCGTCGTCGGTTTTGGACCCGTCGGTATAAAGACATTTCCAGTTGGGGCTATTCACTAATTCGGCGGCGAACAATTGCTGGAAAACTGTGTTAAAAAAAATGGAGATTGATATATTTAAGGTATATATTAATACATACTTTAAAAAAAATGTGGTACAGTCCAGGCGGTGATCGACTACTTTGTACTTTGTCTATCAAAAAAATGTTTTCTGCATATTCTTACTAAGAACTTTGCAATTGGAATTCATTTTTTTTTTTGGTAAAATTCTATATTTCATTCGGACGGACGGACAGACGGACATGGCTCAATCGCTACCCGAGGCTATAATAAGCATTTTCGTATAAAGGACATGGGTCTGCCGTGCTTCTTTCTGTACGTTACATACATTGCACAAATCTAGTATACCCTTTGTACTTATAAATACAGGGTATAAAAATAAGAAATTAACATTGTTTTTTTAAGAAAATGTGAAAAATCGCTGTTGGTAGCGATTCAGCAAAAGGTACAGCGGCCGTCGAATATTATATTGGTCTTTATAAAACTATTTGTTCCCTTACAAGCTAAACCTTTGGGTACTCTTCTTATGAACCTTAATAACTACGTTCATAAAGGGTATTTTTTAAAGCGCTTCCGGACTTCAAACTTAAAAAAAAACGCGCAAAAATTAATTTAATGATCACAAATATGGTTTTATTAGAAAGATAATTTCTTATCTTATTATTTGAAAATTATCTCTGGCTAGTGACCATCAAGCACTACGAGTTACGAAGCACATCCTGTCAGTCCAATTTTTTACGACACTTTCGAGCATTTGGGTCACACTTTCAATATTGGTTTCCAAGTCGTTGATTGTTGCTGGTTTGTCTACATAAACCAACGACTTCAGGTGTCGCTAAAAAAATAACCTAAAGGGGAAATAAGGTTCTCACCGGATTACGCTATTAGTAAATCAATGATTGCGGTCGTAAGGCACTTAGTGCAATCCTTGAAACCAGATAAATATTCTTTGAATATCACTTTGTATCGATCACCTTTGACGGTAACACGTTGCGAATCAATAAATTTGGCCTCTTCTTCTTCAAGTCCTTCAACCCCGGTTGGGGCATAGGGCGGCTTACCCAAAATATTGATTTTAAGGCGGATTATCTAGCGCTCGACCTGATCATACTTTCCTGCGCTATACAAGGATGGGACATTCTAAGCTCCTATTAGCGAACGTTTACGGTAGCCAAAATTTTCATCCTCAGAACCGGAAAGGTTTCTTAAATTTGTCGTCGATGAAAGATGCCGCACCCCCAAATCCGATGTGCGGGTTACTACTGTCATTTAGGCAGTAGGGGGATTAGCCAATATACATTACCCCTTGGGAAATCTATTCCATTCGTTGTCATATTTCATGTAGTTAACATTTTTGTTTCGCTAGGTTGGTGTTTTCCAAGATATGGGTAAAAACCCCATTAGCTCGAGCTCGACAGGCACACCTGCCTGTTGGATGGTCGAACACATACTTATTTGAGACCGCCCACTGTGGGAAAACAGACGCCTTTTGTAGCCGCCCCATCATGGGGAACAGACGCTACGAGAGGCCTCTACAAGAGCGACATTTTCTTCGGGCCGTGGTGTTTTCAATCTGTCGGACATCGTGAAATGTCAAATAAGCTCGAATAAAATATAGGACGAATAGCATGATCTGATATACGACTATTCTGTCCATAAATTCTACCAAGAGTTTCTCAAAATAACACTGGTTTTGATTTTTAACCTCGGAGATTTGAAGACGTTGTTGTGGTGTAAATCTTTCCATAATGAATTGTTAGGCCTTACTGAATAAAATGACATTCATGACATTTGCCAAGAAAGACAACTGGTTTCAGACATATCACATTCGAAAAACCAGACGTGCTTAAAAAATCACCCTTTATTTATCTATACACATGCTGATAGTATACCTTCAATGGAGCTGTCACGTCTTTATCCCTTTATTATTGTACATATATGTAATAAACTGTTATGTAGAGAAAGTAAAAAAGTTATTTCATTAAACAATATCCCTGTCAAAACCAATTCATAGCTTCAGGTGTTCAATATTTTAGCTTTATCAAGCAAGTTAAATTGCTTATATTTTATAATGGAAAAATCACACATACGCCATGTGTGCCAAATGGACAGATGGTTGCATTCATAATAAAGATGATACTAGTAATAGTTAGGGGATTTTGAGAATCGAATGTAAGATAGACTAATTGGAGTTCCTGAAATTTTAACGAGCTATGACCGTAAAGGTTGTCACATAAACAAACTTATTGGGAAAAAAATGTCTGTTAGTGCGGTTCAGCAGCTTAAGAAAACGTGAGCTTGACCATTTTTAGTTCACATGCAATCATCAAAGTCAACCAAATTACTTAATTTCCTAGAACTCAAGATACTCACATGCTCGAAAAAACGCCATAAGTCTGGAGCAAAATATTTTGAAGACAACTTTAATTAAACTACGCAATAGACAACCAAGTAAGCTAGCCGGTAAATATAGTAAGTAACCAAAACGTCGTCAATGTCATCGTCATTTTGACCCCAGGTGCAATCTTTACTGGCCACACCCTAGGAAAAAAAGAAAAAACTTTAAGCCACAACACACAAACGAAACCCAAAACGCTTAGAAACAACAACAATAACAACAACAACGAGAGTGCCAAGAGCAACAAAAATAACAACAACAATGACAGCAACAGTATTAAGGTTATTTGTAATGATTATCGGGCATGACTGTGTCGCTTGCTGAGGTTGGGTTTGGGAACCCCCAAAACCCCCCGGTTTGGGGTTCGTTTTGGTTGGTTTTTACTCTCCAGCAAAAAGCACTGTGCTGGCAATTGCCGGCTGAATGACACTCTGGCAATCTGACGCTTTTGGCCGCTATCGTTGCGCTTTATCATGAATAAATATGGCCGCATCGTCAAACTGTCATGGCAGCAATTGTCGCAAACCGGTGTGGCACATCAAAAAGTCCGCCGCTCTTACGCAGCCCACAAAAGTATGCTACAAGTCGCAAAGTCTGCGCATTTATTTATGTGAGCTTTGATAGCTGGCAAGGCAACTCCAACCACTTACGGTCAACCATTGTAACCACTTGTCCTCGTTCTCGTTCCAGTTCTCATTCTCGATTTCAATTTCAACTTCCGCTTTTTGCGTGTCCGCGCACAATCGCCATTTTGTTTCATATCCACTTTCACCTGAGCTTCTCATTAGTAGAGCTGCCGCGAAAACCAGCAGCGATTAGATTTCGTTAAAACTGTGTCAGGCAAATTTGAAGTACAATTAGTGAAAGTGATTTGTATCACTTGAAGCGTATCTGACATGGGTTAGAAATTTACTAACGTTTCTCACTTTTTTGGCGCTTTAAAGAACGTATTCAAAAGTCATATTCGTTGGATTATCTAAGCGTTTAACTTGTTGGCTGTGTTTTGCTTAAAATAATAAATAGTGGGTACGTGGGGGTGGACACTAACCGAATCATACATTTTTCGAAAGGTATTAAAGCTGGTTCTGAAAGACTTTGATATTTTGTTACATGATGAGATACGCGCCTTAAAAACTTTTGGCTTGTGCCTAATTTGAAGAAGGATTTGACTCTTTGTCCGTATAAAAATTAAGAAGTAAATATCTATTATAGGGTTCTGGACGAAGACTTTCACAAGAAAATCATCTTTTCGGGTGTAGCTCACTTCTGGCTTGATGGATATGTCCGTAAGTAATATTTTCGCACTTAGTTAGTTACCAAACTCCTCCAAAACGGCTGGACCGATTCTGATGAAATTTTGTGTGCCTAATGGGCAGGTCTGATTATCGGCCAACATCTATTTTTTATGCCCAGGATTGCCACCCCTAACATTTTTTTCAAAATTTTTACCAAGCTCCTCCAAAACAGCTGGACCGATTGCCATGAAAATTTGTGTACCTATTGGGTAGGTCTGAGAATCGAAACAACTGATTTTCATACCCCTACAATTTATTTTTTAGTTTTTGTAAAATTTCAAAATTTTTTTTTATAGTGTGGCATTGTGTACATTTTCAGAATAAATATTTTTAAGTTAATGGTTTTTGTCATATATAAAAGAAACTTATGTTTTACCTGTTACGGGTGTTCTCATGAACGCATCGATGAATTTCAAATCTGATTTTTGCGTATGTTAGAGGTTGTCAATACGGAGGTTTTTTGAACGAAATGCAACGAATCAAATTAATTATCAATATAATGGTACAGCCCAGGACCGTGAAGATCGCAATGAACGTGAAAGAATTCGGTTAAGACTGACCCGTGAAGCGCGACATTCGACTAATAATGGAGCAAGTTTGAATCAAGCTGCAAAATAATCTAAAAATCTTATATTTTTCTAGATAAGCTAACAAGAGAATCTTCCGATGTTTATTCAATTAACGAGTATTCAAAAGTATGGGCAGGACAATGTCTGCCGGGCCCACTAGTGTGATATAATAGATGTGACACACTGGTTTCGATATAATCGAATAATGGAACTTCGAACTATCTTTTTGGACTCTTTCGTAAGGTCCTGAAATAATTGAAAAGTTTTTAGTTTGCGATTTTTCTGAATTTTTTTGTATTTGGTCCTCTCTTATACATAAATTTTCCATGACAGACTGTTAGAGTTAGAAAAATAATCTAACAGCATTTTGGACTCTTAAGAGGCGATGTGAATGTAAAAAAAAAACAAAGTTTCGACGCTTATGGTCAAGCACTCACATAATCGGAGAAATGGACCCATTCCTTTCAAGAATTCAATGGCTTAATGTCGAGCAAAGGGTATCAGTTGTGGAATGTCCACTTTATTTAATCGGACCATTTGGTAAGCCTTCTCTTTGGAAAATTGGATCTAGTGTATTCATTCATTATAATTATATGATCAAAATCGTTTGACTATAAGATGCTCCCATAGAAACGATCGGTCAAAAAAAAAAATTGTTGCTTAAAAATTCTTCGGTTTTTGGTTTTTTATGAATGTTTTTAAGCAATATACCTTATTTTATTGCAAGCTAGGGGTACAGGGTATCCCAAAATCGTACGCTCCTGACTTTACGTACGCCATTTTTTCATTTTCGATTTGTTAAATTCATAGCACGGCTTATTATTATTCCACTTCTATCTTTTCGGCAAGTTATGCCATCCATTACGGCGGATACAACCTTTATTTCGATGCATACTAAACCTACAAAGTCTGTATGAGTATATCCCGAAGACCCCAAATGCTAGAGACATAAGATATTAACTACAGAATGAAATTCAGTTGAAGTTTAATCAGGACTTTAAAGGAACCATTGCACTATTATTTGCAGAAATCACAACAAAAATTAATTTTCCACGCTACACTGAAACTTCTTGCTGGATTAATGCCTGGAAACGTCTAATTAAATTCCATGAGATAAGCGTTTACTTACTTTAGTTGCAAATTATTTAAATTCCAATTTGTTGCACTTTGTGCATTCCGTAATAAAGCATAAAATGCGGTTCAGCAATTCCTGCAGCATTTTGCCAGCATTTGAGTCCGGACAATGCTTGCCGTTTCCGTGCCAGCTTCTGCGTCTCCTTTGCCAGGATATTTGTCTACCTGCATAACTCGCTGTTGGTTAACTCGACTACTTTGCTACTCTGGGTATTTACTTGAGATATCGTCTTGGAATTTAGTATACAACTAATTACTTGAGTCTGTCTGTTATTCAGCTTTTAGGGTTTAAGCCATATGCTTCTGATTTTCTTCTTCTTTTCGTGCATTCTTTATAGCTGAAGCCACTCAAAGTTCAAAAAGTTAACACAAGCTGCCTAATGATCATCATCATCAATGACATTAAGTTCTTGGGAACTCAAATTAAAAATGGCTGCTGATGAACCCAACAACCAAAAGACATTGAACTAGGGCAATAAAGAATGAAAAGTTAAGAAAAAATGAAAAACTTTTTATCATTTTTAAAGTTTGAGTACGAAACGGATAAACTGATGGGCGCTTGCTGTAGAGGGAAATAAGTGTGGAGTCTTAAGCATACACTTATACAGTTGAATCTGCCTTAAGCAAACTTTTGTGTAACCAACTTATCTCTAATCCATTGCTTAAGAAAAAGTATAAAGTGTTACGAAATCACTTTGCGAACTAGTTCAATTGATTTATTATTTATCACATTATTGTATAAGCTGCAATATTTTTCTTGCTTCAGTTATTGAGTATGGTAAGTTATCGATGATATCATTAGTTTTCATATTTCGCTTACCCTATTTGACACCTTCTCATATGGCCTTACTTTTTATAATAAATGCTTATATTATTAGTTTATAAAGGAATGCAATAATTACCAAAAGACAAAAATTCGTTTCGGTATTTATACCCTGTACTTATTGGTACAAAGTGTATATTCAGACGGACAGACCTCAATTTCCGAAGATTATAATAGCTACAGGTACGAAACTTTTCCAACTGCTGGGAATTTTTCCTGAGAAGATTCAGTTTTTTCTTCAAGGTCAATACGCAATTGAAACTGGACTTTAGCTAAATTATGAAGTTCTAACATCCAAATTTGACCGATGCGTCTTCCAAACAATCGATTTAACGTGTTTCTCTTTCATCCCAAAACATATCGATTTCAAACTCCCCATAATCTTAAAATAACTTCTTTGGCGTAACTTTCAATTCTCATAAAAATCTGTACGGAACTTAAAACAATAAATAAATATCGTTCTGTACCAAAAAATAAAAAAAATAATTTCCAATCGGAACGTTCTTGAAAGAAATATAATTTTTTGTCGAGAAAAAAGGTACACTGTCGGGCATTGCCTCGATTTTTGTATATTTTTTTCAGTTTAAATAAGTGGATTTTTGAACGTATTTTGTTTATTCGTTTGATTTCTCTTAAAATCGCATACAAATTGTGTTTTGGTAAAATTGGTAACACCAAACATTAGAAATTAAAATGAATCCGAATATTTTAGTGTCTTTAATTTCTAAGAAAATTACGTGCCACAGTTTTTAAGTATTCGAGAAAGATACGCCACGAAGGCTCTTCCTTTTGGACAATAGCTAAGTAAGTTACATCTTTTTCAAAATCGAAATTCCAACATCGTTTTCCTATACTCGACTATAAGTGAAATTACCTATCTGAACTTTTTAAAAATTTCAATGTTTAGCTAGACAAAATTCTATAAAATGAAAAATATTTAAGAAATTTAAGATTTTTAAGTTTGGTAATTTTTTACCTATAACTCGCAAAGTTTTTTATATTAATAATTATATATAGCAAAACTAACTCTCAACATATTATATAATGTATTTCCGTTGTATAATGACATGCTAAAACGGAAAATGCAGTCAAAAATATTTCTTGGAACGGATTTCAAAATATTAAAAAAAAGTTTTCGAAATTACTAAAAAAGTTTCTTTACTATAAATATCTTTGATTTTCATCCTTTTTTTTGTCCAGCATTTTTTTGTAAAATTCACGGTTTCGTCGTTATTTATCCATTCATATAAAATTTTTAGACATTTTCGGCAAATTTTTAAAAAAATTCAATTTCGAATGTAAATTTGAAAATTTGTTCTTACAGCTTTATTGATGGCTCACAAAGTTCGATTGATCATGAAGAAATTTAGCGGTAGTTTCTCAAAATCGGAGAAAAATTATGGAAATATTTGTAAAAAAAGTTTTTTTCGAGGTCGTCTGAAAATATCTTCTTTAATTATCTACGATACAATAAAACAACTATCAAAATTTGCTTGGTATAACCTAGGGTATTTGCTTTTAAGTAAACATTTTTATTAATTTTCGCAAATTTTCTAAATATTTCGGACTGGAAAGCTTAAAAAATGATTTGGACTTCATTTTCGGTGTTAGATGTTATTATAGTACTTAAACGAATAAAACAAATTGAGGGTAACAAAATTTTTTTAAATTTGTTAACTAGTGTATTATAAAATTTTGATGAGCATTGCAAAAAGAAATTTGGTATCAAGATTCAATAAATTGTAGTAACTTGGAAATTTTTGGGATTTGTGTAGGAAAAACTTTCACTCTTTTAGCTATTTCGGTCTTTAATACATAGGTAACACGAACAAGAAATCAACATTTTTTGTTGATTACGCTCACAGGAGTTTTTGTTGCATTTTTTGAATATATCTCACTATCTTAATAATATTCAACTAACTGTGCCAAGTTCTCAACTATCTACTATATCAAGGTCGGTGAGATCCATGTTTGTCATGTGACAAAAAGTGAAGAAAGAGGGTGTGAGACTCATTCTGCCTGTCATTCCTACGGCCTATGGGTACAACATATAAAAGTTAAAAAGTTTTAGAAAAATTGTAATAGCATGACAGGAATAACTATTATTAGCTTAAAAATTATTTATTTATTTTAAAAAAATAGATAAAGATTGTCATGGCCACAATACCAATTAAGCACTTCTATAAACTGATCCCTTTCAAAATAAAAATAAAAAGCAGCATAAAAGTTACAGGCAGCGCATTTATCACTTTTATCAACTATTTGTTAGACGTTGCACGAAGCAAACTATCTTTCCTACTGTCATTCATTAAAAAACAGAAACTTTTGCCATGCACACAAAAACTTAAGCTGCTTAATTTCGAGGCTTCAGTAGCTTCCTTAATTGTCCCAACATGGCAGAGCTAAAAGTACAGATATCCTACTGCAGCAGCAATAAGACCATCAACCCACTCAATTTTAAATGCCAACTGCAGTCTTTGGAAGTCGTGGAAAAACTTGATACCCTGTATTTCAGGTGTTTTTGATTTTTTCTTATTTTTTTATGCTTAGGATGCAGCAGGTGCACCAGTCAAGGAAAATGGAAAAAAAAATCTTGAATTGTTTGAGTTCGTCTTTGTTCTAACCAGGGTAGGTTGAAAATAAATGTGGATAAAACTTGGATTGTTAAGAATAAGCCAGATATCAAGGAAAATTCAAAGGAGTGGGTTTTGAGCTGAGATATTGTGGCAGGTACGTCAGACAACAGATTGCTTGGTATGAGCGTTTAAAATGATATGTATCGACTATTGTTATCGATTTATCATTAACGTTCGACTACCTATAGACAACAAAAAAGTTAATACTCCGTCAGATAAGAGTTAAGCCGCCTTGGCCAAATTCTACATGTTGCGCTTTAACCCATTATAGTCTCCGGATTTCGTTAGTTGAGATAAGAAAAATTGGTATAGGAAGATTATGTTCACAATTCAATTTTTTTTGCGTAAAATTTTTGCTTTTATTGGTAGGTCAATTATTTCTCAGTCCACTCTCGCATGTGTGCCACTTATTGTTGTTTTCGCTTGCAGGCTTAGTTATTGACTGTTGACAGTAGGCTGTTGCATTCATATGCTGCTGCCACACACATATACACTGACACACAGCCACACCCACACACACCTACGTGGTAAACAAAACATGCATTGATGCACACACATAGCCAATCAATCATTGGCGATGTGGCATGGATGAGTTTTGAGTTGGCGCGACATGTCGACAAGTAACTGGCAGAAAAAGAGGCTGTACCGACATAAAGCATACGCAACGTGGTACATCAAGTTTAATTTACGCACACAGCCAAACTGAAAGTTAAATTTAAAATTTCTTTAAACTGCGAACAGACGTCATTTTATAAATTTTGATTTAATATTTTTCATTTGAACTGTGTTCTGTTACCAGTTATGAAAATAAAAGAATTCTTTGCATTGTCTTGATAATCTGAAATATGGTTCGCTAAATGAGCAAACAAAAATTTGTTTATGAATCCGAATCATCATTAACATTTCCTTTATCTCCCACTAGAGCTTTTGGACTTAATCCTAATGTGAGTTCTAAAAAAGCTTGACAACCAGGAATTCTGAAATAAATTTGGAATGATATCAGTCACTTGAAGTGATTTTCAACTCAGGTTCGTTTCAGTTATCTGAAAAAAACCAAAAAATATCGGCTGATAAACGCTCTTGAAAAGATTGTTCTGCTATGAAGCAATGTTATCTATCACTTTCTCGTACTCCATAACATTTCAAGCTGAAGTATGTGCCTTAGATCGATGTGTGGACATTTGGTTAGGTTAGGACGTTAGTCGGACCAAGGATAGGCCCGGTGCGATACCGCTACAATGAGCTATTTAACCACTCTTGCCCACTTGAGTGGTCCCCTCTAATAGGTGAAGAAGCCATCCGGCTGCCTGAATAAACCTTAGAAGGCATTTTGCACTCTGTTCGGAGAGCTGAGATAAATCCTCAAAGAAGTGCGACTTTAGGAACTTTAATCTTTTACTGCCCAGCCCAGGGCAATGACAGAAAAAGTGTTCTACCGTCTCCAGCTCCTCCTCATCGCCACAGCTTCTGCAGAAGTCATGGTGGGGAGCATTTAACCTAGATGCGTGGTTACCCACCAGCTTGTGTCCCGTGATAGCACGGATAAAGAATGAGCACGGTGATCCATTCAGACAGCATAGTTTTTTGGTTCTTTTGTTGCAGTATGTCGGCCAAGTTGGCCATCGAGATTCTACACGTGTTCGATGTCCGATTCCACGTTTTATTTGCACCAGAGAGCGAAAAGTTTCGTTTCTCAGTTTACTCAGGCCCTCCTTGTCTTGAAGGAGACAAGCGGTAGTTATTCAATGACTTCATGCACGAAGTCATCGAAACTAGCGGACTTAATAGCCGCTTGGCTGTCCGACTAGATACATAAGTTCTTATTTCGAACTTATAGATTTCTTATTGTTATTAAATACTCCTGGATTGCAGTGACCTCTGCCTGAAAAACACTGCAGTGCTCCGGGAGTCAAAAAGCAGTTCTAACATTGAAATCCTCAACGTAGACGCCTCCGCCTCCGTGTATACCTTTATCGAGCCCGCTGGGCCACTCCTTCCTGTTTGGAATATAGGCTTTGAATTTGGTTATGAAATGTTGTGGCAATTAACCTGAATAGGAAACATAAAGTCAGAGACATTGCTATTCTCTCAGACAGTCAAGCCGTGATCAACTTGAAGATAAATTCAAAGATGGTTCGGGAAACTAGAACCTAACTCAACCATCTGAACAGAGTCTCTCTTAGATGGATCTCGGGAAGTTTACTCCAGAGCTCGAAACAGCTGTATAATCACTAGTAGGGCCTGAACCGTATTGCGGCATTGGCAAATACATCACTCGAGAGTTGTTAAGAGAAGAGAAAAGCTTAAGACGAGAAATGGACTGGACTGGCACCACTAGACAACTGCTAAGAGAAGAGGAAAGGTCTAGACAAGAAATGGATTGGACCGGCACTGTTGGTTCACAGAAAGCCTAACAACTTCTTGGCTGCTATTACCAAAACGAGTTCAAGAAAATATCCCAATTCCCTTAGGATACTATCTGGGTTACTGAATGAACATAGCAGTCTCAGAAAACACCTGAGTACTGTTGGTATGGTGCAGGTTTTGTGAAATTGAGGAGAAAACCTCTCGATATATGCTTACAGAGTGTGACGACCTTGCCAGAAGAAGGACATCCTTCCGCGGTAGGCATAAACATCACCAGACTACTCCCATGTGAAATAGTTAAGTTTGTTGCAGATATAGGGCTAGTTTAGGAGCTCCTAGGGCTAGAAGGGAGCACAATAGAACCTACGTGTCGGAGTGCAGCATTCTCCACTAAAATTAGTTTTAAGTATTATCTGGAATTTTTGGGTTCGGTGTTTTTTGGGGTCGCTGAGTTCGAATATGTGTTCTCCGAAACCCCCAGCACGTCAGGGCTCTGAAATAATCTTAAAATAAGGTACATGCTTCGCAGACTAACTCATAAACGTGAACAAACATTTTAAAAAATAGTTTCAAAACATTCTTAGGAGTGTTTGGTGATTGAAAACCATATGAGCAGCATATTCTCTTATCACGTTCACACTATTTTTTTAAGGGTATGTTTTGCGAAAAATAACTTTTTTGGGGAACAACTAGAATATCGTCGAGGGCGTTACAAGTGCTCTATAGTTAAAGTAGTCCAAGCAAGTATAATATCTGCCGGAAATGCTTTTTTCGCTAAATACTTAGGATGCAGCGGATTGTTGTCCAGCTGTATTTAGCACGCTGGATATAAATATGGCGTCTTAGGACTGCTGGTACGAACAAACTAAAATTTATTTACATGACGTTTGTTCTATAGCCCATAGCATTATTTTTGCATAATGCAGATAGTCAGGCCCGACGGGGACTTTTCCCCCGGACCCGGAGCTCTACGGAGGGGCCCGAACTCAATCTGATCTCACACTTTTCAACAATTAAACGTATTTTCATGAATTAAGAAAAATTGATTGGGGCCAGGATCTGAGATTTTCCGCCGTGGTCCCGGATATTCTCTCTACGGCCCTGCAGCTTGTTCCCATGATGCACTCCCACCAAGCTATTCAACTTTTTGGTACTGTTAGCGCAACGAAGTTCATTTGAATTAGCCATGGCCCCATCCTACCATATTGGCAATATTAAGTGCATTGCAGGTGCTACTGGGAGCTGCAGCATCTCCAGCTTAACCATATGTGCCTTAATTTAAAAAACAATCTTTCAGGGCATGCCATTTAAAACGGTCAACATAGCTTCGCGTTGGTTACTACGGCTTAAGCTACCTACTCCGGTGTGCAACACGATTTTATCCAGGCGCCAATATAAACTCGGTCGGAAATGCCTTTTAGTGCCCTAACAATGCCTTTGGTAATCCCTTTAAATGCACTAAGCTCCTAAGCTCCCAGGTTATGCTGCTGTACCTTGAAGTTTTTACCATGCTGCGCTTGGCCAGAATCAGGGCGACGATTTTGCAGCGCGACTTTGAGAGGGATGACAAGTCTTCGTCTATGCTCAATACGTTTAATTTATTTACTTACATATCGAAGTAAAACAAATTAAGATTAAGCTATAATTTTAAAAATATATTGCAACTCCAGGTTAGTGTCATCAGGCAGATCAGTGCAGTGAACGGCGTTTAACACCTTTGAGATTCCATATTTGCTGCGTAGAGTATTGGTACGCAATACTCTGGCGATTTCCTTGAAAAAAGAAAGAATTAAATGGATTATAAGTATTAACTTTTGGATCTCGCGTGGGCTGCTTTAAATGTTTAAAGACAAGGAGTATGCCACTTATTGCATAAGAGATCTTCCCCAGTCTCTCAACATTTTCTAATACTTTTTAAATATGCAAGCCTACTTACTGGATCCAAAGGCCCACAGAACGAGCGAAACTCCCCGTGAGAATCTTTTTGTGGGTCATTGCATTGAATTTCTATACACATGCAGGGTCCACTGGCCAGCTGGTCCACCATAGAAGCATACTCCGGCAGTACGCCACGATAGATTTCATAAAATTCCTCACAGTTCACACGCGCCATTTGTACCATGCGCATGGCGGTTATTTTGAAACCATTTTCTAAAATATCGTTTACAATGTGCCCCAGCTGACCGTTTCTAACGCAATGAGGTTTAATAATACCCAAAGTGGACTTAGAAAATAGACAATCCTTGAGTATTTGGCGTTGCTGCTCAAAAAAGAATACCATATCTTTGAGCACTTCAGCATCGCCTTTGGAGCAGTAGAAACCATCGCGCGCATTTTCACGTTCAAAAAAGTTCTCCAATGGAGCAGGCACAATACTTTTTGCGCTTTTGTCCAGATTTTTGCCATTTTGTATGAGGTTCCAGATTTCAACTACATTGTCACCAATCAGTTCAAGAGCAATGGATGGACCAGCTAGTAGTTCGTTCATAAACACGCTATTGGGGGGTTAAAAATTAAAAGTTTTTGTAAAAATTTTAACGTACCAACTACTTACAAAGCCTGCGCATCTTTTTGATTCTGGGTATCCAGAAATTTTGAGACCGTTGTAGGTGTAAATCCCACCATAACACTATTGTTTACGGACATGCGGCTATTAATAATCGTTATCAGTAGTTCGCCGAAGTGTTTGCTCCACAAGGCGTACTTCAGCAGCACAAAGCCTCTGTAAAATGAGATAGGAACTTCGTAGTTAATACTCTTTCTTTAGGCAAATTCAATTTACTTTTTGCGAAATCTGGCCAAGGAGTTACGCGTGTATTCATCAGCGTAGTTAACTATGTCAAATTGGCGTCCAAACACACTGATCTTGGAGCCCACAAAAAAATCACGCCTGGACAGCTCCTTCATTCTGATGCGTTTTAAGAAAAGCTTTCTGGTGTGTTGATCCAACTAAGTTTGAGTATATTAAGATGGATTGTTAAGGCACTCCAGAGAGTATACTAATTTGCTTACCACTTCTAACGTATTATCATTCACATAATAAAATAAAAGATATGTACGAACTATGGAGGCCTCGGCATGAAGCCATTCGCCTATAAATGACAAGCGCTCCATTTTTCAAATATTTTGTATGTTATTTTGTTGATTTTTTACTTTTTTGTGTGTATTTGTGTATAACTAAGATTTTAAATAATTCTCAAAGGTTGCTTGATTGTATTCATTGCTTAAATTCAAATTTGGATTTCTCATATTTCGGGCACTGAGACCCTAGGATCTATTGTACCATACCCATTATTAGGACAAAAGACCATCTGCCTTCCTTATGAAGAGCATTAATCCTTTCGTTGGGATTCAACATAGCTGGAATGGGGTGATCTGTTCATCTGTGACTCTGTCCCATTAGATGTGTTTGTTCGTTTCATCGTTTTCAAACCAAAGTCCGATAGACCTTTTTAATGAAAGTGAAAATTTACGGTATGGTGTAAAGATAAGATCTGTTGGCATCCGTGGGTAAGACAAGAACTTTAGCTTGTTCACCTAAGACCCTTAGTTTTTATTATGGACCAGCCAAAGAAAGGCGTTAGGCAAGTGGTGGGCGCAAAAGAGCTCAGTCTTGCAGGCTCATCAGCTATCGAATAACCTTCCACTCCTGAATGTCCAAGAGCTCAACAGAGTTCGACTCTATTACGGGATCGGATTTTGTTCACGCCTTTCGTAATCAGTTAGGAGAAAATTCTCCAAGAAGACAATGCCCGGCTGTAAATACATATGTAAATGTTCCCACCTAGTACCAGTAACGAGGACACTGTCAGCGAGGACCTCTAAGGCGTGAGTCTCCGCTTGACAGACACTGTTCCAGATAACCATTGCAATAGAGATTCTGGGCTTGGGTCTGACACTTACATCCGGTTCCGTCTTAGCACCATCGGTATTTTGCATTCCTGGGGCAGCCTTCAGACCAAGTCTCACAATTTGGAATGAAAGATCTCAACTCCCTATAATGCAGTTCCGTTGTCATATAATCTGATCTTGAGCAGATTTATAGCCCAGAAAGACATCTTTTTTGTGTAGCATGGCCTGTGCAGCTTTCCAGGAGCCCAGACATGATCCGAATCCGCTGACAACTTTGAAATCCATGTTCTAACAGTTCATTTGGCAGCGCTGAAGAAATAATGCCGTTGCTTATAATTATTAAGTTTCAGTTTCTAAATTGAGTGAGACGTTGCCATCCTGGTTCCAAATTTGTCAACCTTAAGTCCACTTATGGGAGAAAACCAAATAAACAAAAAAGTTCCATGGATTTCAAATCAACCTAGATTTCCATCTAGGCATTACGAGAAACTTGATGAAATCTCTTTATTTTTATTTATATTCAAGAAAATTTAAGAAAGTCAAAATTGCAACAAAGACTTTTGACTTCAGTTAGAAAACTAACTTCCAAGGAGTTATGTACGAGGTGTGTTCAAAAAGTATCGCGAATTTTGTGTTTTTTAAAAAATTATTTATTTATTCATGAATATCTATTTTGTCCCCTTCAAAGTAATCCCCATAAAATATTATACACTTATGCCAACGGTTTTTCCAATCTTCGAAGCACTTCAAAAAATCTTTTTTTATCTTGTTGATCTATCCTTCGATGCCGTCGTTATCTCGTCAATCGTAGCGTAGCGTCGTCCTTCCATGCGCCTCTTCAATTTAGGGTACAAGAAAACGACACAGGGGGCCAGATCTGGGAAATACGGTGCCTGCGGCACCATTAGTGTGTTGTACAATATTTGGCCAAAAAGTCGCTCACAAGCAACGATGTGTGAGCAGGGGCGTTATCGTGGTGCAAAAGCCAATTTTTGTTCTTCCACACATCCGGTCGTTTCTGGCGAATTGCTTCGCGCAAATTACGCATAACTTGCAGGTAATATTCCTTATTGACCGTTCTACCCTATGGCAAGAACTCAAGATGCACCACGCCCCTGCAATCGAAGAAAACTGTAAGCAAAACTGTCACATTCGACCGAACTTGGCGCGCTTTTTTCGGTCTTGGTTCGTGCGTCAGCTTCCTTTGAGATGATTGAGCTTTGGTTTCCACGTCATAGCCATAAACCCATAAATCGTCACCAGTTATGACCCTCTGGAGCAAATTTGGGTCGTCGCTGACAGAGTCCACCATCTCATTAGCAATGTTCATGCGATGCTGTTTTGGTCGAAATTTGTTTGGTACGAATTTCGCGGCGAACCGTCTCATGCTTAAATCATTGATAAAAATCGAATGGCACGAGCCAATCGATATGTCTAGGTCCTCAGCAACTTCTCTCATAGTGATTCGACGATTGGCCAATACCATTTTCTTGACTTCATCAATTTTTTCGTCTGTTGTTGAAGTGCTCGGGCGTCCGTCACGCTCTTCGTCGTTCACATTTCTCGGCCTTCTGAGAACATTTTGTACCACCGACAAACGTTACTTCGGTCCAAGTAGCTTCTCCGTATGCCACAGTCAACATTCGGAATGCATCCGCGCACTTAATTTCGTTTTTCACACAAAATTTGATACAGGTTCTTTGATCCATTTTTTTGCATAGGTAAAAATCGAAGACGAGCCAAAACACGTGCAAGCAAAGCAGCTGTCAACATTTAAGTGAACATTCAAAATGGCCGAGCTTGTCGGCATATGTGACATGAGTACCAACATAACGCCACAAAAAATCGAAATTCGTGGAAAATCAAAATTCGTGATACTTTTTGAACACACCTCGTACAACTCGATGGATAGGAATGGCTATGACACCTTTATAGTCGCCAATTTAGGTAACTTCGACAAGCAGACAAAAGGAAACCCAGAAGTATTTGAAGGTGGTAAGAAAATTGGGTCATAAGAGGTTAACAATAAAACAAAAGTTTTTTCTTTAAAGCTACAACAACTGTCGGAAATTTTCTCATAAAAGCAGCAAACATTTTCATTTCGAATTTTCTTGCCCATGACGACATTAAAGTCATGAAATTTTCTATTCCCATCACCGCCAGAGTTATTCATAAAACTAGCAAACATTCCATTTGATTCCCTGGGATCTAGGCGTACGTAAACAAGAACCAAGCTCGATTTTCTGTTGTTGTTATGGTTTGGTTATTGAGTTTACTATCTTCCTCAACAGACACATCAAGCCACTTGGCAAAGTTGGCCTTTAGGAAATGCAGTTTGGTATTGTCTGTAGTTAGAGTGGGCCAATATGGCTTGCAAAGAGGTGAGCTCTGGCATTAAGCCCGATATGGACCTTATGGCACATTTACAAAAATACCCTAAAGTTGAGTAAAGAAGACAACATCTGTCTTTATTACCTTTAACTATCAAGGTGTATATCATATTTAATTAACTACTAAAATAGTCAGCTCCAAATTGATAACTCAATTAAGAACAAAACTATATTTCTTTAATCATAAATCATTTACCCACTCACCCACTCACTCAATTGAATATCAATCCATTCTATTTTGAACTTTTCTGCAAGTTCCAACTCTTATCAAAATGTATGTGAGTCACGCCCCAAAAACGTTGAAGCAACACTCAACCGAAATATGATGAGGAAAAGAACAAAGTCAATCAAGCGCAAGAATTGCTGCAAATCTGTGGCCAGATGAAATGCCTTTAATCCCAGCCCTGCTGTGCGCTGTGCTCCTGTGCGCCGTGTACGTGCACGTCCGAAATTAGGTCACAGAGACGCATACCCAAGCATGTGTAGAGGAGATGAGTAGCACCGAGTAGAACAACTCAAACAAATGCACAGAAAAATGCGTAAAATCGTTGAGAAATAGCTAAAGAAATCACCAAAGGACAGACACAGTAGAAACCCAATGGGTAGAGGATGCCTCTTCGATAAGATGGAACTTGGGCAGGTAAAGCTAAAAGCAGACAAATAGCTTAAATGCTGCGAGGCGTTCAAAGGCATGAAGTAAGTTTGATGGGGAGGCACCTCCCTCTGCAGTAACAGTAGCATAATTTTGGGCGCTATGGAGACAAAGAAAAAGAATGTGTGTAATTTGATGGGATGGTTAACGACGATTGGATACACTGCAGTTACATTTACACAAAAAAAAGGACAACTTGGAGAAAATGGTTTTAAGGTTAAGTAGAAGTTCGAATGTCGGTGGAGACAGTCAAATTTTTGTTTTATGAGTTTACATGCCTTACAGTTTTCAGCTTGTACTATTATTAGTAAAAAATACAGAGAAATTGCAATAAATTCGACAAAATAAATGTCATCCATGATCCAAAGGCTGAAAACATGTATTTCTTAGAAAAAAATACTTAATAGATAAAACTTTCAGGAAACTAGGGAACTTGTTCTAAGTCTAAAACCAAATATTCGAATTTGTGCGTAGGTGGCGCCACCTGACAATATATAAGTTACAGTTTTTGCATGATATCTTTGTTTTTATCAAACTTAGTTATGATTTAAAAGACGATATTGCTGCAAATAAAATTATCTAGTTAAAAGTTCGTCATGGGGTTCTAATAATTTGGTAGTATCTGAAAACAGGCAGGTTTTTTTGACCTCGTACTAAGCACGTGTGTCGTCAGCTCGCAGGATTTACGACCTAAATGAATGGTGCTGGAAACTGCCATAGACTGACAAGGAGTTTTAAACAAAAGTTGCTCCTTTATTCATGTTACATTATGCAACTTACAATATTGTGTGTACATAATATTCTGTGTTTGGTAAATGTGTGTAAGAGTTTTTTTGTATCATGTTTTTTGTATGTGTAACTATCCAGACTAACGTTCGTATTGCTTATTTCTAATTGCAACAAGAACTAAGCATCTACGAACGTTATGTTATGGATATTACAATATCTTTATATATCTGTAGTGTATCTGTTAGTTGTATGTTTGTGTGCTATAAACATTTTACAAGGCATATTTGGTGTTAATAACGGGTCCATTTTGTACCATGGCATCCTTATGAATCTGATACTGTAGTTTGGCTTCCCCTAATGGCAAGTTTTGTTTAATAGTATTCCCAATGGATAGAACGGCCTGTTCGTTGCTAGCGTTTCGAGTCCAGAGAGCTGCGGAAAAAAAAATTAAATGTGGAACAATATATACGATCATACAACTTACAAAGTTTATTGGACTTGCTGCGTATGTTGATAACAACACCACAAATCTCATCGGTGCATTCGTAGAGGTTTCCTATAACACTCAGCAACTGCGGGTTTAAAAACAAACAAAATAGGCTTTTACAACATTGTTTAATTTAATTCGAGTTTTTAAAAAATTACCATTTGTTGCCACATTACATCAGTATTATTCGGAAGTTTATCCAATAGGATAACCCAACGTCCACCTTTCTGGTTATTTTCATCCTCCCACATTGGACTAATCAAAAGAAAACAAAATGTATACAAACTAAGGCACAGAACAAGCAACTTTTCAGCAACTTACCGTATACCCTGCTTAAAAACCATGTAATCGTTCATGGGCTTCAAGTTTGATGGTGGTTTGATAAAATAATATACGCTATAAAGACATTTGCAAACATATCCGACATAAATATAAATGTAAATACAAAACTCATAATACGCACCTGAAGAAGTCCTCAACGGTGTTAAAACTGGTTATTTCGTTGAGACTGTCGCTCCAGGACTTGGTGCGATCATTCTCCCAGTGCCATAATGTCCAGATGTTGTTTAAAGGATGCTTAAAATTCAACTTATGGTCTATGAGACGCACAACGCGATTGATGGAAGGCTTGAATTCCTTCAGCTCTTCTTGCTCCAATTCTGCGTTGAAATTGTTTACGGAAAACATTTTTATTTTCTAAGTATTGAATTAAATTATAAAACCGATTTATGTTAAGAATTTGTGTGATGCTTTGTCGAAAGCTACGAACTGAATAATAAAATGAATTTATTTTCTTGCACGTATTTGATACAAGTGACAGGCTTCAATTGACAGCCCTGCAAGTTATCGATTATAAACGATAACACATTTTTGATACTTTAAGGTGACCATGTCATGTAAAGTTTCAAATCAGTGTTGCCATATATACGGATTATTCAGTGTTCTACTGAAAAAAATTAAAATAGATGCATGATAACTTTCAAGCCAAAAAGTATGGCAACTTACATTTTTGAAGCCATTTCGGATTGCATTGAAAAAAAATTCTCCATATACTGTAGTGCCAAAAACCATTGAATTTCAGTCCCAGCATATACATTTTCCTTGATTTTTCATTTTGATTTGGTCACTTTTTAAGGGCAATCAAAATTACGTTTTTTATTTCCCGATTTATTTTAAAATAATTTTTATATTCTGTCGTCTGTATCGTTTTGAGTCTGTTCGCATCAAAAACACATTAAAATTGTTTAGGGCTTATTTGCCATCAAAGACAGGTGGAATTTTGGTGTTTTCATTGCTGGAGCATCCCCATCGACGAGGGTTGGTAAGCTACAAGTCCTAGCAACTTAAAGCCTTTCCCCTATGTGAATAAATCTTTATTTTATTTTTAAGGGCTGAAATAACATATATACAATAAAATTAATCTTAATATTTTTTATTTCTCTTATTTTTTTTTTATTTTTTGTCGAGCCCGTAATCCAATCTACAGGGTCCGGCACTCGAAGTGTAACCAATTAAATAGGCCATAAATTCATTTTGGAAAATTACCTTTACTCAATTCAAGGTACAAAATGTGTAAAAATAATACGAAATTTAGAAACAATTTACTTTCGCTCAATATGGCCACCTTTTGCCTTCACTATGGCCTTGAGACGGTCCAAAAATGAATCGCAAGCTGCCCGAATGTGACTTGCAGGTATTTTGGCCCACTCGTGGACAATGAGCCCTTCATCACTTTTCTACGATTAAATAGTTTTCCAGCAATCGAACGAATAAGTCACTCGCAAGCTACAATTTACTATTGTATATACGAGGTGTGTTCAAAAAGTATCGCGAATTTTGAATTTTCGCGGCTTACGTATATTCAAATTTCGATTTTTTTTGTGGCATTATGTTGGTACTCATGTCTCTCACTTATGCCGACTAGCTCGGCCATTTTGAATGTTCACTTAATTGTTGACAGCTGCTTTGCTTGCACGTGTTTTGGCTCGTCTTCGATTTTTACCTATTTAAAAAAATGGATCAAAGAAAAACGAAATTAAGTGCGCGGATGCATTCCGAATGTTGACTGTGGTATACGGAGAAGCTGCTTTGGACCGAAGCAACGTTTATCGGTGGTACAAAATGTTCTCAGAAGGCCGAGAAGTTGTGAACGACGAAGAGCGTGATGGACGCCCGAGCACTTCAATAACAGACGAAAAAATGGATGAAGTGAAGAAAATGGTATTGGCCAATCGTCGAATCATCGTTAGAGAAGTTGCTGAGGACCTAGACATATCAATTGGCTCGTGTCATTTGATTTTGATCAATGATTTGGGCATGAGATGGGTCGCCGCGAAATTCGTACCAAAATTGCTCAATTTCGACCAAAAACAGCATCGCATGAACATTGCTAATGAGATGTTGGTCCCTGTCCAGTTTTCTTCGATTGCAGGGGCGTGGCGCATAATGAGCTCTTGCCACAGGGTAGAACGGTCAATAAGGAATATTATCTGAAAGTTATGAGCAATTTGCGCGAAGAAATCCGCCAGAAACGCCCGGATTTGTGGACGAACAAATATTGGCTTTTGCACTAGATAACGCCCCTGCTCACATATCGTTGCTTGTGCGCGATTTTTTGGCCAAAAACAACACACTAATGATGCCGCAGCCACCGTATTCCCCAGATCTGGCCCCCTGTGACTTTTTTTTGTTCCCTAAACTAAAGAGGCCCATGAAAGCAAGACGCTACGATTGACGAGATAACAAGATAAATAAAAAAGAATTTTTTAATTGCTTCGAAGATTGGAAAAACCGTTGGCACAAGTGTATAATATCTCATGGGGATTACTTTGAAGGGGACAAAATAGATATTCATGAATAAATAAATAATTTTTGAAAAAACACAAAATTCGCGATACTTTTTGAACACAGCTCGTATCATTCTTACACCCAAAATGCTGCTCAGTTTGAAGCAGGGGATAAAGCAGGAGACTGCTTGCTTTGATGCCAAGCACGCAAGCAGCGTAGTACAAAAGTGTTGCTTATGAACAACTTTTTTGTTCGATTGCACGAAATCTGTTTATCGTAGGAAAGCGTAGGATGACTCATTTTATAGATATTTTCAATTACTTAAAAAAATAATATGTGCAAAATTTTCGAAAAATCTACCGTTTATGAGTTATTGGCAAATTGTTCGACAAACACCAAACACGGTTTCCAACTTTTAACTTTAATCAGGATTTGCGATTAAATTAAATAACTTAGAAACTTAATATAAGTCTTGTGTGGTACATAATTTAACATAATTTTTTTTAATTTCTCGAAACAGTCTGAAAATAGCTTTCCGGGCTTTAAATATTTCTTTAATTGGGCTCACATTGACATAAAAAGGTGTCCATGGAACGATTTTTTGGGTTTTGCAAAGAAGATAGTAGCAGTGTTGCCATCTTAAAATAAAACTAGTTCACATACTCAAATTTTCAGATTAGGCGAAATATTATTATCGAGAGTTAAAATACTTTTGTACGCTTAAATCCATTTCTGCAGTAAATATTCTCAGCAACAATTCTTACCGGCAAAATTCTACTTCACTCAAGTGAGCCAAATTTAATATGCCCAAAGAACATTTGGTCTATCGTGCTTCCTGCTTTTGTTTGTACAAAACCATAATACCCTTCACCCTAGGCAGTGCAGGGTATACAAAACATTCGTAGCAGGGGATACAGTCGAAGTAGTCATAGAAGAAGTACCAGTCGCGTGCAATGGCTAACAAAAAAGATAGGCAGCGGCGATGTTTTTCAGCAAAGCGTGAGAGAGAGAGAGTGTGGAATTGGAATATGGAGAGTAAACGAGCTTTTGTGAGCGAAAGCTTTTTGAGTTTTTGCTAGTGCATAACCTTCATCTTGAACTTCAGGGCCAGCATATGTGTGAGTGTTTGTACGTGTGTATGTGTGTGTGTGTAGGTGTTCTATGTTTTATTTATGGGCCAGTCTGATTTTCACCTACTTTTACAATAAAAACAAATGCAACAGGAGGGAGTTCATTCATTAAAACTCACACCCAAAAGAGCGCCAAAATGTGTAAGTGTGTAAAAGTGTGCCAAGAGCGTGAGCGATTTTGAGAGCGTAAGAATTCTCTACGTGAGAATGCATTTTTATAATTTTTACAGCGCAAAAGTGTGCCAGACTATGCCAAACTTTTGTTTTACTCAAATAAGTGTGAATTGTTAGGAATTTAGTTTTTTTTTTTAACATTAACATCTTTAAGTTAACATATTTACAACTGTTAGGCTAATCAGCTGTTAGTTGTTGATTTTTCTTGAGACTTTTAAAGCTGTTTAAAGAAAAAATAATATATGAGTATTTTATATAAAACTTTATTTATTTTATGGGATATTATTAGTTTCTTAAGTTAAAAATGTTTTTTTTTTTTTAAATTTGCTAAGTTTGAGTTTAATAAGCTGTAATTTTGTAATAAAAAAAAGAAATTGCTTGCAAAATATTGGGTGGAGTTGTAAATTAAGTTGTTTGTTTTGTAATTAATTGTTTTTCAAAAAAATTCAATTTAATTTTTATTCACTAGTTTTTAGACATAACAAATACATGTGACACTTAATTTTTTTTAAATACAGATTTAATGCTTAATTAATTGCCTTTTCTACTGTGTTATTAGGTTATATATAAAAATATAGCATTAGGATCCCAAGAGGCTTTTAAAGACAAACATTGTCAAAAAAAATATATATTTAAATACTTATTGTTGGCTGCGATTTCCTGTTTTTTTTTACTAAATTATTGCATGATGACTATAAAATAGATTTTAAAAAATTGTAAAAAAAAATATATATCGGCGAAAATAAGTGAAGTGGGCCACTTTTTTGGCGAGCTTCTCCGATTTTGACACAGTTGGTAGAGCTACTAGCCAATAGTAACCACGCCCAATTTTATTGCAAAATTCCAATTATTTCTCGAGTTATCGATAACTGAATATCGAGTTTTTAATTTTTAGTCTAAAAATTTTTTGATAAGTCATATCTTCTAAACGCATAAAGATATTGATGCGAATTTTTTTAACATGATAGATAAAATATTAATTTTTAAAATAATAAATTGGAATTTAAAATAAAAAATAAAAGTATATATAAGAATCCATTGAAATTACAGGGCTGTGTTTGTAATAAAATATGAAGCATTTATTTTCAAAATTATGTTTAGCTGATTGCTTTGAAATAAATGTATTGTCAAAAAGTTTTTTTTTTTAATTTGAAATTTTGTTTGCCATTTTAATTATTTTTATTGAAATATTGCATTATTAACTAAAATAAACTCAACACAAAAAAAAACATTTTTTTTTTATTATGTTTAGACAAATAAAAAAAATATTTTATAGTTAAAAACTTTTTATTTCGATACTAGCCGGCCTCCGCTGCGATCTTTATTTTCTTCCAATGATTTATTTTTGTGGCGAATTCACGAAATACTATAATGACATGCAAATTTATCGGCTGGACCGATTCTCTAGGTGCATTTCATTATAATGCGAACTTCGATTACAGTTTGCATCCAGCTGTCAGTATTGGCAAAATGGATAAAGTGAAATTATTTTTTATAATAAAATTCTAAACTGATTTTTTTTTTTAAAGTACATATAACAGAGGTTTATATTTTTAAAATAATAATTCTAAGTCAGTAAAAGATCATGAAAAAGCCATTTACAGTTCAATTTCTCCAGGGCTTTATGATAAACAATATTTTTAGTTTTTCCCTCTTTGGCAAAAACAAATAAATTGTTTGGTTGTCCCACTCGTGAACAGCCAACATACAGCTGTCCATGGGAAAAACAATTGTTCTCAAGGTTCAAACCGCAAATTTTAAGGGACTGTCCCTGAGCCTTGTTGATCGTCATTGAAAATGCGAGGCGAATAGGAAACTGTAGTCTTTTAAAATCAAAAGGCATGTCCGATGGAATTAAAGTAATGCGGGGAATCAAAACATCTTCTCCTTTATATTTTCCATTTAATATTGTCCCCTCTATTAAATTTGTCATGAGTTTTTTAATGATTAATCTTGTTCCATTACATAATTTAGGCGGATTTATGTTTCTCAAAAGTATAACAGGAACGCCTATTTTCAGAGACAATATGTGCTGCGGCACTCCAGGAAGATCCAAAGAGTTCAAGAACTCAAGAGGATAGTTGACAACCTCGTCAGCATTCATGACGCTGTCAACTGACTTATAAACAACGGAATCACCTGGAATTAGCTCTTTAATAGTGTGGTTTATCGAATTCACATCTGTGTTCTTGGGTGCCAAAATCGCTCGCTCGCAAAGCGATGATTTTTAAAGTTGGTTGAAATGCACCTAGATTTAAATCCATATTTCCTGAACGTCGAGTTGAATTTGTACGCATACGCACCCTCTCGAATCTACGAGCACGCTGATCTTCCGTTTCAGAAGCTCGAGACTAGGCAACTCGAGAACGATCCATTTCCATTCTGTCTGCACGTTGTGCTTCCGTTTCAGAAGCTCGAGACTAGGCAACTCGAGAACGATCCATTTCCATTCTGTCTGCACGCTGTTCTTTCGTTTCAGAAGCTCGAGACTGGGTTATTCTAGAGCGTTCAGTTTCTAATCGCAATGAATTATGTTCTTCAGTCTCTGACGCTCGAAGACGCTTATTCCTTCGGGCTGCACTTGTTGACCGACTAAGGGACGATCTTCGCCTAAGAGGCATATCCTTTTAATTCTAACTACTACCACATTTAGAATGGGTTTTTCAATTTTCCTAATTTTCCTGTAAATTATCCAATGATATTACATAGCCTATGTCCGTCCCAGGAAGCTTCTGAACATTTTAAAAAAATCCCATTAAAATCGGACAAAGGGTTTGGCGTCCAATCTCATACAAACAGACAGACAAACACTTTATACCCTGTACCGTATGGTACCAAGGGTATATTAAGTTTGTGCAAGCCGAAAATGTATGTAACATATAGAAGGAGACGTCGGAGACACCCCAAAGTTACCTAAAATATGATCAGGGTGAATAGAGAAGTCGATATACCCATGTCCGTCTGTCCGTCTGTCCGTCCGTGTGAACGCCTAGATCTCAGAGATGGTAAGAGCTAGAGTTACCAAACTTTCACATTAGATCCCATATTATTCCATAGGAGGCAAGTTTATTTTATTTTTTTGATATCGGGGATAAATTATATAGCTCCCATGGGGGTGTTTGAGACGACCTCGACAAAAAATAAGCGTTTTAGATGAATAATTCGTTTGTTTTTAGAGATATCGTAACCAAATTTGGTATTCGAAAGTTTTTTATAGTTCCCAATCACTGTACCAAATTTGATCAAAATCGGTTGACTATATCATATAGCTCCCATAGGACCGATCGGCCAAAATAACTTTTTTAAAGAAAAATTGCTATATTTCGTTTTTTAATAAAGATATCGTAACCAGATTTGGCGTTTGGAAATTTTTAGACCACTTAAGCAATGTGCCAAATTTGAACAAAATCGGTTGACTATATCTTATAGCTCCCATAGGTCCGATCTTCCAAAAATCGATTTTTTAACAAAATTTGTTGTGTTTCGTTTGTTTGTTAAGATATTGGGACCGAATTTGACATTCGTGAGTATTTTATAGTTCGTAAGCACTGTACTAAATTTAATCCAAATCGTTTGACTAGATCATTTAGCTCCCACAGGACCAATCGGTCGAAAAACACGTTTTTTATACAAAATTCGATGTGTTTTGTTTATTTGTAAAGATATTTGAACTAAATTCAGCATTCAGATCTTTCTTAAGGTATTTAAGCACTGTGTCAAGTTTTATTGAAATCGGTTGACTATATCATATAGCTCCCATAGGAACGATCGCTGAAAAAAAAAAAATGTTCGCTTAAAAATTCTTCTGTTTTTGGTTTTTTGTGAAGAAATCGGACTTTATTGCAAGCTAGTGGTACAGGGTATCCCAAAGTCGTCCGCGTCCGATTACATTGCTACATTTTATTTCAATGAATTGTAGTTTTGTTTAAAATATTTTTTTTTCATATTTTATTTAAAATCCGTCTTTATTAGACAATAAAAAATTACTAAATAATAATAAAAAATATATAATAATTATAAGAGCAAGTTTCAATTGAAACCTAATTTGTTTGTAATCAAATAAAATCAGTTGATTAAAAAATTGTGTTTATTAAAAAATAATATTGTAAAAAAAAAATATACTTATATTTAAATATGTATTTTTGTTTGCCATTTAATTTTTATTTTACTTAAATATTGCGCAATTAAATAAAAAAAGCCCAAAACAAAAAACACATTTTTTTTTATTACGCTCAAACAAATAAATAAAATATTTTATATTTAGAAACTTTTACAATTTAACGCTTATTACGCTTAACATTAACATAACAATAACAGCGCTAAACAATCAACATTAACATTAACATTAAAACATCGCCTGCTCTCTCTCTGGCTTTCCAGTAACATTGCTCTCAGTTGTAAGTGCGCTCTCACGCATACCAAAGCAGTTTCTTATCAAACAATAAAGTGCTGGAAAGCGCCAGCTCAAAAGAACTCACTTTTAAGGATAATACTGGAGCAGCAACAACTCGCAGCACTTTATAAGGTGAAGCGCATAACTGGAGCAATTCAGTTCGCAGTTGGCAGGCGTCGCTGAAGGTGCAAAAGAAAAAAAAGAAAAAAATTAAAATATTTAAAAAAAAAGCCAAGCAGCCAGTTTCCAATAATAATTAGAAAAACAACAACAGTCTAGTAAGCAGCTTAAACAAGTTGCCAACAACTCGCAGCAATTCGGTGTTTAAACAAGTTTCGTGTCAAGTGTCTTAGTGAATTTTTGAGCTAAATTTCTAGAGTGTACTTGAGTTTAAATATTTCTATTATTTTGTGTTTTTTGGCATAAATTGCGGAACATTCAACATTCGTTTATTCAAATCAATAAAAAGCAACAGCTGCTGAGTGCCACACACAACAACTTGCCACAAACTCTAATTGCAAACTGTTGCATCGCAGCCATTTTGCTTTTTAATGTGATCATAAAAAATAAATGCGCCATTACCGATGCAGCAACTGTTGCATAAAGGACACGCATATGTTGTTGCAAGTTGCAAGTTGCCATTTGTTTTAAGCGCGCAGCCTTGAGGCAGGCATAATTTAAATTTTGTTTTTGTTTTTAAATTTATGCCAAAAAGACAAAGCAGTGTAGCATGAAATTGAAACCATAAAAAATAATAATAAATGCATAAAAGTCTTAAATGCACATGGCATAAATTTACGCAGCTGTAATTAAAAAATTTGAACAGTCCTTTGGCAGGTGAGTCCTTGGCAAACTTTATGTGTTATATTTTTTTAGAAAGGATTTTATGGCTCCAGTTACAGTCTTGCAATGCATTTACCAATGGCATTGAAATAAATTATGCATAGCCTCATAATCCCCAGACAATACAAAATAATCTCCGGAATATTTTTTGCGTGTTATGGGAATATTACAAACAATTTTATTAGCTAAAAATAAAACTTTGCGTGCATTTTAAATAAAATAATTGCATTAGGCACTCAAAGGGAATTATCTAAACCAATTATCGACTACGGTCTGATTAAAAAATGATTAAAAAATTATTGAATTTTGTTTTTATTTGCAAAAAATACAAAGCATTTACCTGCATTAGTAGCCTGAATAGTGGCGGAATTTAGGCAAATAATCAATTAAGTTGATATACATTTTTAATACAAAGTTTATTTTTTTTTAGGTTAATAGTTATTTGTTGTTTGTTAGGGCAGCCTTGGGCGTTAATTAAGTTTTTCAAACTGGGTCATACCTCATACCATTTCTAAGTTATTGGTAACTTGGGTGAAATTCTCCTCGGATCTGTCACTATGGCAGTTTCAAAATGGTATTTCTTTATTATTTATTTAATCAATTATTATTAGTATACACAGCAGTAGAACTTTAAATAATTTGTCCTGAATAAGATCTAAAGAATATTTGGGATCATTGTTTTCTTTACAGCTAAGAAATTAAAATTTTTGTTTTAAATAAATTAAAGTACATAATATTGCCCAATGGCATCCAAAATCTTCGATAAAATTAAACTTGACTTACTTGTTTAGAACAGGAATGGCCACTTTTGAAAACTAATCTAGTAAATAAAGGGATATACTTGTCAGGGTCCGGCACTCGAAGTGTAACCAATTAAAAAGGCCATAAATTCATTTTGGAAAATTACCTTTACTCAATTCAAGGTACAAAATGTGTAAAAATAATACGAAATTTAGAAACAATTTACTTTCGCTCAATATGGCCACCTTTTGCCTTCACTATGGCCTTGAGACGGTCCAAAAATGAATCGCAAGCTGCCCGAATGTGACTTGCAGGTATTTGGCCCACTCGTGGACAATGGCTTTTTTCAGCGCCTCGAGACTGTTGTATCTTTTAGTTCGGACCTTGCTCTCCAAAATGGCCCAAAGAGAATAATCCATCGGATTCGCGTCTGGTGAATTCGAGAGCCATTGTGTGGACGTTATGAAGTTCGGAACGTTGTTTTTCAGCCATTCTTGGTTCACTCGAGCTTTGTGAGACGGTGCCGAGTCCTGTTGAAACGTCCATGGTCTGCCACATTTAGTCTGCCCACGGCTTCAAAGCAACCTCCAGAATACTTTCCCGATAATATTGCGCATTAACCTTGACGTCAGGCTCGATGAAAACGATTGGAGAGCGCCCATCTGCGGTTACAGCGGCCCAAACCATTATCTGTGGCGGGTGCTGCCTCCTGGTGGCCAATCGATGACTCAAATTCTCGTATGAACGGTCCTCAAGTAAACCCTATCGTTTTGAGAGTTTACGAATTGCTCAATTGTAAATATTTTCTCGTCAGAAAACCCAATGTTCGGCAATTGACCGCTTTCGGCCAAGCGAAGCAACTCCTTCGCTCTCTCAAGTCTGACTTGTTGCTGCTTCGGTGTGAGATCATGTGCCTTTTGGATCTTGTAAGGCTTGACCTTGAGATCATTTTTCAGTAGGCGACGGATGCTTCTTCACTTTTTGAACCATCTCACGTGACGTGGCAGTCTTTTGATGACCACCTCCATGACGTTTTGCGATGCTACCAGTATCATTGTAACGAGTTATGGTGCGATAAACGAAAACTTTATTTACTTTAAGGTGTTCGAGCTCACGAACAATCGCTGGTTGTGATTTTCCAGCTAAATATAATGTAAATACACTATTACGTTTGAAATCCATTACTGATTTTTTTTTCGCGTTTACTCACGGCAAAATGCTTTCGTGCGCTTGTAAACAATACTCTAAACTGTCATTTAGCTAACTTACAGACAGCTGATGCCCGTGCGTTGGTTACACTTCGAGTGCCGGACCCTGTACTACTATCATTTACCCAATATCTCATGCCACTTTTCGCACATCACGACAAGTTTTCAACAAAACGTATTTTGGTCTCAAATAGTTTGTCCTTAAGACTGACAAACTTTTCTATTAAATAAATTATTTTTTTTGTATAATTACGATTTCATTATAAGACTACTGAATACTAGAAAAGCTATCCAAATATTTCACTGGAGCATAGAGCCTCAATAAAGCATTTTCATCTGGCACGGTTGTTAGCTAACATCTTTATTTTCTTTTGTCGATTTCGTGTCCACGCAGCCCCAAATTTGTTAAATTTTCTTAAAATTTTACAACTTTGTTGAGCTGCCAACTGAAGGTAGTAAAAACTATAATAGTTTACTACAATTGTTTAACAAAATATGCACATTTAAATAAAATAATATTATGCAGATTTTGCAAAAATCATAGCATACTTTCTGGGGATACCTTGCATAGAAATTTGCATAATCTTAAAATCAACCCAAGCTTGTTGATTGGGGTCAAACCTTACTCGGAGCTACTAGCATAACATCATTATTAAATTATGCAAATTTTTGTTAATTTCTTAGTTTTAAGTTTAACAATTTGCTTTATTTTTATAATATGTGCTTTGCTTAAAGTTAGTCTTTAAAAATTACAGAGTTAGATGTTAAAATCTTTTCAACTGATACAGGAATTTTCTTTAAAAATATGAATTGAAGTTTTAGGTGTATTGTCGTTTTGTAGTCAGGGAAAGTAAAATTAAAAACCAAGGCTCAAAGAAAAGAAATTTAAACCTTGCGCAAAAAAAATAATTCCCAAATTCAAAAAAACATTGGTCCAAAGAAATAAACATTTTTTAAAGTACATTTAAAAGAAAAACTAGTTATATACATATATTGATGATTGAGTATCATTGATTTTTAAATACAATTTTCTTATTGCTAAAGATATATATTTATCGTTCATGTCAATTTTAGTTTTTATATGTAAATATATTTTTTATTCTTTTTTTTGTTGATCTATTACACGCCACACAAAAAAAAATATTTTGTGGGTCTGGAGGTCAGACCATGTTTACTATAAGTTTTCGGGCTTACTGAATCCGAATTCGAGGTCCAAAAAACCCCAGCACGTCAGGGCTCTGACATAACCTCAAAAAACCTCATACCAAAATTTTATTCGAGTCCGGGGGTCAGACCATGTTTATCATATGTTTTTTTGATCTCTGAATCCGAATCAGAAAGAACCGAAAAAATATTTTTTTTTTGTGTGGCTGTGCTATTAATGAAATTCCATAATAAGCTTTTATTTAACAAATAAAATAATTGTCCTTGTTATGCTACAACAAATTTTGTTGGATAATAATAAGGGAGGTTCAATATTTTCTTTATTTTTTAGAAAAATTTAAATTTGATGATTTCAATTTTTTAGAATAAAAAAATAATAAAATAATAAAAAATGAATTTTTATAAAGAAATTTTAAGGTTCGTTTGTTATTTATTAATCAATAGGACTTGCGAAAAGGAAGTTAGCTTTTATTTTCTTTTCATTATTTTAATAATTACAATATAATATTTTAAAGTATTATCTGTGGGAACATGTTTTATTTTTTACAGCAGTTCTCATCGTATTCAAATCATTTTAATTAATTTGTTTATTAATTAAATTATTAATTGCTTCATAAAGTCTCAGCTATTTTGGAATCGTATTTATTTATTTTAAAATTCAAATTGATTCAAAAATCTCAGATTCCTTCTATAATTGATGCAATTAAAATTCAGCATTATTTATGCACAAAATATTTAGTATTTTCATGTTTACACAATTTTACGGCAATAATAATTTTAAATAAAAATATTTTCGTAATATTACAGCTTAAAAATTCACAGTAGTCAAAATCAAATATTTGTTTATTAACTAAATATTATGAATGGAATGTGAGTAAAATCAAAACCAACTCATGAATAGTTTAAATTTTTTTACCCTGTACCGTATGGTACCAAGGGTATATTAAGTTTGTGCAAGCCGAAAATGTATGTAACATATAGAAGGAGACGTCGGAGACACCCCAAAGTTACCTAAAATATGATCAGGGTGAATAGAGAAGTCGATATACCCATGTCCGTCTGTCCGTCTGTCCGTCCGTCCGTCCGTCTGTCCGTCCGTGTGAACGCCTAGATCTCAGAGATGGTAAGAGCTAGAGTTACCAAACTTTCACATTAGATCCCATATTATTCCATAGGAGGCAAGTTTATTTTATTTTTTTGATATCGGGGACAAATTATATAGCTCCCATGGGGGTGTTTGAGACGACCTCGACAAAAAAAAGCGTTTTAGATGAATAATTCGTTTGTTTATGAAGATATCATAACGAAATTTGGTATTCGAAGGATTTTTATAGTTCCCAATCACTGTACCAAATTTGATTGAAATCGGTTGACTATATCATATAGCACCCATAGGACCGATCGGCCAAAATAACTTTTTTAAAGAAAAATTCGCTATATTTCGTTTTTTAATAAAGATATCCTAACCAGATTTGGCGTTTGGAAATTTTTTAGACCACTTAAGCAATGTGCCAAATTTGAACAAAATCGGTTGACTATATCATATAGCTCCCATAGGTCCGATCTTCCAAAAAATCGATTTTTTAACAAAATTTGTTGTGTTTCGTTTGTTTGTTAAGATATTGGGACCAAATTTGACATTCGTTAGTATTTTATAGTTCCTAAGCACTGTACTAAATTTAATCCAAATCGTTTGACTAGATCATATAGCTCCCATAGGACCAATCAGTCCAAAAACACGTTTTTTATACAAAATTCGATGTGTTTTGTTTGTTTGTAAAGATATTTGAAATAAATTTGGCATTCAGATCTTTTTTAAGGTATTTAAGCACTGTGTCAAATTTTATTGAAATCGTTGGATTATATCATATAGCTCCCATAGGAACGATCGGTCAAAAAAAAATTTTTGCTTAAAAATTCTTCTGTTTTTGGTTTTTTGTGAAGAAATCGGACTTTTTTACAAGCTAGTGGTACAGGGTATCCTAAAATCGTCCGCGCCCGACTTTACGTCCGCCATTTTTTATAAATTCAATTGTTGGTACAAGCTAAAATTTTTATTTTGTTTTTGAGTTTTGAGTTAAATTTTTATTGTATAATAATTAATTATGGATTACAACATTTTTTAGCTAGAAATAAAAATATGAATAAATTTCAGAACGCTTTTTGTATTACACTTTATAGAACTATTATAAATATACTAGTGAGCCCGGCAGACGTTGCTCTGTCCAAACTTTTTGAATACTCTTAAAGTGAATAAGCATCGTAAGATTCTCTAGTTAGCTTATCTGGAAAAATATAAGATTTTTAGACTAGTTTGCAGTTCGATTCAAATTTACTCCATTATTAGTCGAATGTCGCGCTTCACGTGTCTGTCTTTACCGAATTCTTTGACGTTAATTGTGATCTTCACGTCCCTCGTACCCGATTAGATTGGTAATTAATTTGATTCGCTGCATTTCTTCCAATTGAAATACATCATGCATTGATCGATTGTAAGAGGGGATCATGCTAATAAGGCATTCACAGAGCGCTGATATGACATGAACTTATCAGCGCGGTCAGCAGCTTATTCACGTTGGTACGCGCTCCCATAGACCATGTCACGTAAGCTCATGTCAGTGCTCCGTGTACGTACGGCCTAAAACATTAAAAAAATATATCGGGAAAAGACTAGGCCCATTTTTTTTCAGCCTGCCTTGTACCAAGCACGTATGCCAGTCCGCAGGATTTACCACCGAAAGGAGTGGTGCTGAAAACTGCCATAGACCGACAAGGAGTTTTCACGTGTTTCGGCAGCTTCGCAGGTTTAAAAGTTGCTCCTTTATTCAGGTTGCCTTTTGCAACTTATAATATTGTGTGTCTATAATATTCTGTGTTTGGTAAATGTGTGTGTAAGTTTGATGTGTTTTTTGTATATAAAACTATCCAGACTAACGTTCGTATTGCTTATTTCTAATTGCAGCAAGAACTAAGCATCTACGAACGTTATGTTATGGATATTACAATATCTATATATATCTGTAGTGTATCTGTTAGTTGTATGTTTGTGTGCTATAAACATTTTACAAGGCATATTTGGTGTTGATAACGGGTCCATTTTGTACCATGGCATCCTTATGAATCTGATACTGTAGCTTGGCTTCCCCTAATGGCAAATTCTGCTTAATAGTATTCCCAATGGCGAGAACGGCCTGCTCGTTGCTAGCGTTTCGAGTCCAGAGAGCTGCGAAAAAAAATCAATTATGGAACTATATATACGGATCATACAACTTACAAAGTTTATTGGACTTGCTGCGTATGTTGATAACAACACCACAAATCTCATCAGTGCATTCGTAGAGATTTCCTATAACACTCAGCAACTGCGGGGTTAAAAAAAACAACAAAATAGGCTTTTACAACATTGTTTGATTAAATTACAGTTTTTCAAAAATTACCATTTGTTGCCACATTACATCAGTATTATTCGGAAGTTTATCCAATAGGATAACCCAACGTCCACCTTTCTGGTTATTTTCATCCTCCCACATTGGACTAATGAAAAGAAAAATATATATAGAAACTTAGGCACAGATGAGCAACTATTCAGCAACTTACCGTATACCCTGCTTAAAAACCATATAGTCGTTCATGGGCTTCAAGTGTGATGGTGGTTTGATAAAATAATATACACTATAAAGATATTTGCAAACATATACGACATACATAACATATATATCTAAATACAAAACTCATAATACGCACCTGAAGAAGTCCTCAACGGTGTTAAAACTGGTTATTTCGTTGAGACTGTCGCTCCATGACTTGGTGCGATCATTCTCCCAGTGCCATAATGTCCAGATGTTGTTTAAAGGATGCTTAAAATTCAACTCATGGTCTATGAGACGCACAACGCGATTGATGGAAGGCTTAAATTCCTTCAGCTCTTCGTGCTGCAATTCTTCGTTGAAATTGTTTACGGAAAACATTTTTATTTTCTAAGTATTGAATTAAATTATAAAACCGATTTTTGTTAAGAATTTGCGTGCTGCTTTGACGAAAGCTACGAACTGAATAATAAAATGAATTTATTTTCTAGCACGTATATGATACAAGTGACAGCCTTCAGTTGACAGCCCTGCAAGTTATCGATAATAAACGATAACACATTTTTGATACTTTAAGGTGACCATGTCATGTAAAGTTTCAAATCAGTGTTGCCATATATACGAATTTTTCAGTGTTCTATAAATTTTCAAGTTCGTTGATAAAATTTACTGATTTTAAGCTGATTTGTTAGAAATAAGGATTTTTCGTCGATTGTGAAATTTTTTTTCATGTTTTATCGCATGACGCGAAAGAGAAAAATTCATTTTATATAGTGTGACCAACCCAAGTTGGTGCGAAACTAGCACATTTCCTGAAAAAATATTAAAACTTGGAACACCTTAAACAAAACCGGGCCATAAATTTAAAGAAAAAAACTATATTATTAAATTTAAATTTATTAGAAGATTACAGTGTTATAGATAATAATATTTTAATCTATTTTTCTGTTGGTTTATTTTATTTGTAACTAGTGAGCCCGGCAGACGTTGTCCTGTCCAAGCTTTTTAAATACTTTTAAAGTAAATAAACATCGAAAGATTCTGTAGTTAGCTTATCTGGAAAAATATAGGATTTTTAGTTTAGTTTGCAGCTCGATTCAAACTTGCACCATTATTAGTCGAATGTCGCGCTTTACGGGTCTGTCTTAACCGAATTCTTTTACGTTCATTGCGATCTTGACATTCCTGGGCAGTACGATTAGATTGATAATTAATTTGATGCGCTGCATTTCTTCCAATTGAAATACATCATGCATTGATCGATTAGGAGAAGGCATTCCCAAAAGACCTAATGCTTTATTTACCATCGCCAAGCATAGATCTTCAATATGAATTAAAGCTTCATTCTAAACTTCCGGCGTAAATTTCATCACTGGATTTCGTTTTGCGAACAAAATATCTTCTAATAAATAATCTTGATATTTTATCCACAATTCAGATGGATTTGATGGAAAACATGTTGCCAAAATAATCTTAAATAGAAGACGTATTTGATATGGATGAGCAGTAATAGCAGCATCTGCTAAATTTTGATCCCAGTGCTAATCATTTTCCAACAAACTCAATTTTTGACATGCCTCTCGATACGTTGCATTACGCCAATCTCTGTTCTCAATGATTGAAACGATGTTGGATCTCGAACATTAATTTACAACAGTAGCAGTTTTTGTATATATGACAATATACACACAAAAACCGATATTCAAAAAATGGGTATATCTCACAAACTAATCCACTCCAACATATCGAAATAGGCTTAAAACCTCCGTATTGACAATTTCACACAACACACGCAAAACACAGATTTGAAATTTATCGACGCGTTCATGAGAACATCTGTAACACGTAAAACAAAAGTTTCTTTTATATATATAGATTTATTCCATTAAAATCCTACTAGGAACATAGGTGTAATATGATGTTGGTGAGAAAACAACATATAACATCTCTCTGCTAAGAAATCCTCCATTCCCAGACTCTATGATTCTTTAGGCCAGTCTGGTAGCCTAGCTGGCAGTTTCAGCACCAGTCAAAGTTGATTAGGCCAATCCACTCATTAGAATTCAAACCTGATTACTGACATTGATATAGAATTGTAAAGATAGAGTTAAAACAATGATATGAGTCTAAGAAAAATCAATATTGAAAATTTCGTAAAAAAAAAATTAAAACAAATTCATGTAATATTTTAGTAATTTTGCGGCCGACTTTCTTAAGATTTTGTATTGTTCTTCTCGGCCATCCCACGCTTGACGACAAGAAAACCAATCCTAATTGAGCAAAATTTGTAAATTAAATTTTCAAATCAGTCAACAAATCTCAAATATCAAATAACCTGGCAACAGGCAAGCAAAAGTTCGTGCAGGACATTGTCCTGCCATGTCTACTGGTTTGTTGTTGTAATAATGTGTTGCTAACAGTAAATGGAATAACTGTACTCAAATATTAATGGTAGGGGCGTTTATCCAATGAAAGTTAGCAATTTATAGAACCCATAATTTAAATAAAACGCTTTGCTGATACTTGGCTTGACACATTCAAAGCTATTTATAATGCATAATAGGCAAAGCGTATATAACGCGTATACGCAATGTGTTTCCACTTATCAAAATATAAGTATATAAAGCAAACTATTGAGTGGTAACTAAGCATATGTTAGTATTTAGTATTAAACACCTACGCTATTAATTTATTATTTCCCATATAATTTGTTGCTTCATTTGTTATTGCTTTTCTACTTTAACTGACAGACAATGTGAATAGAGCAGATGTTGCTCTTTTTTGCGAAGAGATAGCATGGCTAAAAGCATTACATATATACCTAAGCTGTCTATGTATATATTAGAGAATATATATATATGCACACGCACACACACTGACATATGTCAGAAGATATTAAAAGTCTAGCAACAGATGCAACAGCAAAGGCGTCTGTCTGTGGCAGCACAGTGGGTGCAATTAATTAAACTTCAACTACAATTTGTTGTTGACTTTTGTTGTTGTTTGCTTTTTTGCCTCAACTGCCAGACTTTGGCTTAGTTCAAGCGTCAGCTGTGCCTTTGTCTATGTGTCTTGTACATAAGTATTTGTAATTAAATTTTAGCGTTAAGACAAGTTTGTTTTTAAACAAAGAAAAAAGCTTTTGTTCGAGGGATAGCTGAAAAATTGGTTAAAAAACATTTGATGAGGGCAGTTGCGCATTGTATTTTATATGGAATATTGCCTAGAAAGATTTAAATTCATTAATAGGATTTCAAACCCCTTCAGCTGAAACTTTCCACCATGAAGCTTTTGATTCTTTTCGGTTTCTTCTTCTTTTTTTTATTATCAAAAATACATATATTTATTGCAGGTTTCTTATTATATGGTCGCCAAGCTTGTTTAGCTAGAGATGTCTTGAAGCGTCAAGGTGTCCTGTCAATCAGAGGCCATCATTTGGTCCGTCGGTCTTCTTTTCGTTTTCTTTCAGTACAGCGCTTGTTGGAGCAGATTTTTGAAACCTCTTTTCTTAAGCCTTTTTATAGGATCTTTATTTTGGAACCCTTTTGACAGCCTATTATTGTGTTTCTTTAGGCTTTCGTTGTAGCGGCTTGTATGCTTATTTATCTGAAGATCGACGGTCTCCAGTCTGAGGTCGTGGTGCAAGGTCGTATTCCTTACATACCATTCACACCCAGTAATAAGACGTAAGGCCCTGTTCTGTAGTGGCTGAATACATGAGTGATTCAAGCGCGCCGCCATACCCCAGATCTGGATAGCGTATCCTCAGGTGGGAACCACTATCATTTTATATAATGCTCTTTTGCACGGGAGTGGAAAACGGCTACGATGATTCATGAGCCAGTTCATTTTAGTTTTAGTTCAATTTTTGACTGTGCCTTCTATATGTGGTTTGAAAGTCAGTCTGCTATCAAGGGTAAAACCTAGGGTTTTAGCTTGTTTTTGTAATTTAAGTGGTTGACTGTCTAACCGGACAGCAGGTGATATTTTTTTTCTTAGAGTATATAGCACTTAGTTGGATTCATGGCGATGTTCCACCTGTGAGCCCATCTCTCAAGTAGGTATAGGTACTCTTGAATTCCATTTGCTGCTTCGTACTCACAGGCGTCTTCGTATGTAGCTGTCATTAGTTTTCCATTCTTAAAGGTTTCTGAGAGTTCACTGGGTGTCGGGATATCCGCCGTGAATAAATAAATAAATAAATAATAAATAAAGAGGGGTCAGGACGCTTCCCTGTGGTACACCAGACTTCAAGAAGAGGTTCGACGTCAGATTCCCGACCCGAAAGAGTGCGACATGAACAGGGTAATGAGAGCAGACGCAGCTGCAATCTATACTGACGGATCCAAGATGGATCGCGGTGTAGGAGCAGGGGTCTACTCGGACGAACTCGAAGTATCTCTCTCCTATCGCCTAGGCAGCAGAAACAGCATCTTCCAGGCGGAAGCCTTTGGCATCAGAGAAGCATGTAAGGTGATGAATAATCATTCGAGTCAGCTGGCGGAGGTGTGTATATTCTCCGGCAGTCAAGCCAGTCGCCAACCGTGAACTCAGAAATCATCAGATAATGCAAAGAAGATCTCAATGCCCTTGCAAGCAAAATGAATATCGCTCTCGTATGGGTTCCCGGACATAGGAACGAATACGGGAATGAAAAAGCTGATGAACTGGCAAGAAAAGGAGCATTAGATGGCGAAGCAGCGGAGGTAGCTGTCAAATACCCCTCAGCGCTATCAAGAGAGAACTTCTTCTGCGATCTTCTGCCAAAATATTGGCACTTGCAAGATTGCAAAGGAAATTTGGCCGCGATACGAGGCCGTTAGGAGACCATGCAAAGAAAATAGGCCAGGAGAACGTGACTTGGCAGAAAGGAACATTGACGACATCAGCAGGTTTATTAACGGATCGAGATGGTTTGAGTAAACCGAACAGCAGTGGTTCCCATAAGTGGTGTAACAAAATGGCGCATTAGCGCTAATTGAGTTGGAATATGTTGTCACTCAAACGGCACCCAAACCAACCAACCAACACCAGGTCTCATTTTCCTTTCCGTAGATATCGATTCTTTAATATTAACATAAAATTTTAGGACTTCTCGGTAGGTTTTTAATATATGATAAAAATGGAGCAGGAAGCAATTTTTTAATTTTAGATAGAAGACTATTCAAAACTCTGCCAAATGCTTGTTTGATGTCTACATATACTCCGTATCAGCATTCCTTGTTGTGAAACGCCTGAAGGATGTGATTCGTGACTCGGTGTATCTGCTCTATTGTGCCATGTCCTTCCCTGAATCCAAGTCGATGATCAGGAAGTGAGTCGAAGGATATCAAAAAATTAAATTTTCCCATACTGTAGAAATTGTGGGGAGGAGACTGATTGGTCTGTAAGATTCTGGGTGACTCACCGCTTTGCCGGGTTTGTGAATCATAGTTTTCCATGCAGTCTTCCATTTGGCAAGAAAATGTTGCATATCAATGTTATAAATAGAAGAGCTTTAGTTGGCAGGACTCTCAGAGTAGCATGGCATATTCTGTAATGGCCTGGAGCATTGGTCCTTGGGAGCTTTTTAATTATGTTTTTAATTTCCTCAACTCTTATGGGCTTTATTGGGAGTTTCTTCTTCTCGGTAAGGTTTACAAAATATTGATAAATAAAGGAGTCTGCAGTACAACTTTTATAAGGCAGGCTCTAGCCTATATATATTGATATTTGCATAAAGTGATTATATTTGTTTATATATATAATATATGCATTTGGCTTGCAAAGGGTAACAGATATCGAGTAAATTCAATAAAATTATTTTCACAGCGATTATTCCCAACTATTGGCCAAATTATGAACATATTTTTGGTTCTTGCTCATGGTTCAATCTATATGATTTTGGTATAAACCATTTCTGGTTTACTACTAATCAGTAATGCTCTAGACTCTATATGTATAAAAAAAAAACTTGCTAACATGGCTTTAATGCTCGTAACTTTTCAGCCTACCCTCGCATTTATGTATGCGTGTTTAATGCAGTTAACTTGGGCAACAATCGAAAATCAGCCAAAGACGAAATATGCTGACTAATTAAATTATTTTCTGTGTATGTGTTAAAAATTAGACTTCAGCTGGTGCGCCACCTGGCGAATGCGTAATGTAAAAATGTACTGCATACTTTTGGGCGCTGCCTTAATTAAAGAGGCGCCATACAAAAAGCACAAACACTCACAAGTCAATTAAATGCACAGTCAAAAGCAAAGCAGACATTACCAAAGGAACATGATAAAAGCAAAAAGCTGAAGAAGCAACAATGGCCGACATTCAACTTGACTCAGCCTGATGGAGCAGGGTTGGAAATATTCTTGGTACTACTGATGTTGTTGTTGTTGCTGCTGCTAACCTTTCATGTCAAGTTTGTTAATTAAATGAAGCACTTAACATGGAAACATATTTTTCTGCGGTATTGTCGCGACACCCGCCTCTAGCCCAGCCCAACCATTATCAAAAGCCAATGGAAGAATTAAGTGTAGTCTACTTCAAGAGGCACTTGCCAGACGCCATTTTATACGCTTTATTGCTTGCGTCTGCTTTTAGTCTGTTTCTACTACACAAATTTGCACCCTGCCATTATAATGACTTGCATCATTTGGTGGCACACTTTTTGTCGCCCCTTTTTACTCGCTCCTCTCTGTCTCTCTTTGTGCTCATTGTTCACATATTTTTTGTTTCCGTTTCCGTTTTAGTTATTATTTCCTTTTTGGCTCTTAGTTTATTATTATTTGTATAACTTTTTGCGTGCTCATAAAAAGGTAACTTCAAAGCATTGCAACAATTCATTAAAAACATTTTTCAAGTGCTCTCTGAATGTTTTTGACTTTTGTTGTTGTTTTGCATAAAAGCTTACAACTTTTGAATTTAATTTGAATATAATATTTTGGTCGGATAAAGGGAGTCGCAAAAAAAAATATAAAATGCATATATGGTATGTCGTTTCCTTAAACTTTTTGCAGTAATTTTCCGCATTATTTTTGAGAAAGAAAACGTATGTTGGGCTTTATTTTAGCCTGAGTCGGGATTATTCCGTCTCAAGAGTGTCATAAACATAATCAAAACATAAGCTGCAAAAAACCCTGCACATGTTTGCACTAAAAACTTTTACAACACTAAAATAGTTAGGGTAAGTAAAGTTTTAGTTTTAGTTTTTTAAAGCAGCTGTTTTTTGGATTTAGCAGCATGTTCCACAAATGTGGTTTAAACTTTGCTAAGAACTAAGAACTTTTCAGCGTTTTAAGCATAAAATGGAACTTTGCACCGTAAATGGAAATATAATCAAAATCAAAGTTCTTCATAACCTAAAATATTTGTTCAAGGTTGTTTTGAAGACCTTATATAATGGATTTAATGGACTTATTTTATTATTTATTAGCCGCTTGCATGGATTCTCATGGAATTTGTGGTTTTCGGATAGAAAATTTCACTGCAATATTCATACAAGATGCAGGGGTGCAGCGGGTGACAATTTCTATTAGGGTGAACATTAGGGTGGCCTCCGCTAGTATGACAAATTTTAAAACCATTGGTTCAATAAACGTCTAAAAAAAATATTTTTCACCTGCTCCTGTGTAATTTATAGATGATACGTAAGTATTTGATGGGCGCATAAATAATAAACTTTAAAAACTTTTTTTTAATCAAACATAATTTTAAAAAATGGCGGACGTAAAGACTGGCGCGGACGACTTTGGGATACCCTGTACCACTAGCTTGTTGTAAATTGTTCCTTCACAAAAAACCAAAAACAGAAGAATTTTTTAGCAACAATTTTTTTTTTTTGATCAATCGTTCCTATAGGAGCTATATGATATAGTCAACCGATTTCAATAAAATTGACACAGTGATTTAATACCTTAAAAAAGATCTGAATGCTGAATTTAGTTCAAAAATCTTTACAAACAAATGGAACACATCGGATTTTGTATAAAAATGGTTTTTTTGGACCGATAGGTCCTTTTGGCGCTATATGATATAGTCAACCGGTTTGGATTAAATTTAGTACAGTGCATAGGAACTATAAAAAACTCACGAATCTCAAATTTTGTCCCAATATCTCAACAATGAAAAGAAGTACAGTAAAAATAGGTTTTGGCCTCGAAAAAACTCCACACTGAAATTTCTCTTAATGTTTTAGGTAGCTTCCAAAAGGTCTAAAACCAAAAAATTAGCTTTTGATCGTTTGTAAGAGGTTCATGCTAATAAGGCATGCACAGAGCGCTGATATGACATGAACTTATCAGCGCGGTCAGCAGCTTATACACGTTGGAACGTGCTCTCATAGACCATGTCATGTAACTCATGTTAGTGCTCTGTGTACGCACGACCTAAAACATTAAAGAAATCTGTCTGCAAAAGAGTAGGCCCATTATTTTTCAGCCTGCCCTCGTACCAAGCATGTATGCCAGTCCGCAGGATATACCACCGAAAGGAGTGGTGCTGAAAACAGCCATAGACCGACAAGGAGTTTTCACGTGCTTCGGCAACTTCGCAGGTTTAAAAGTTGCTCCTTTATTTAGGTTGCCTTTTGCAACTTACAATATTGTGTGCATATAATATTCCGTGTTTTTTAAAAGTGTAAGTTTGATGTGTGTTTTGTATTATGTTTTTGTATTTAAAACTATCCAGACTAACGTTCGTATTGCTTATTTCTAATTGCAGCAAGAACTAAGCATTTACGAACGTTATGTTATGGATATTACAATATCTATATATATCTGTAGTGTATCTATCTGTTAGTTGTAGGTTTGTGTGCTATAAACATTTTACAAGGCATATTTGGTGTTAATAACGGGTCCATTTTGTACCATGGCATCCTTATGAATCTGGTACTGTAGTTTGGCTTCCCCTAATGGCAAGTTTTGTTTAATAGTATTCCCAATGGCGAGAACGGCCTGTTCGTTGCTCGCGTTTCGAGTCCAGAGAGCTGCAAAAAAAAAAAAATTAATTATGGAACTATACATACGAATCATACAACTTACAAAGTTTATTGGACTTGCTGCGTATGTTAATAACAACACCACAAACCTCATCGGTGCATTCGTAGAGGTTTCCTATAACACTCAGCAACTGCAGGGTTGGAACAAAAACAAAATAGGCTGTTACAACATTGTTTGATTAAATTACAGTTTTTAAAAAATTACCATTTGTTGCCACATTACATCAGTATTATTCTGAATTTTATCCAATAGAATAACCCAACGTCCACCTTTCTGGTTATTTTCATCCTCCCACATTGGACTAATCAAAAGAAAAAAATATATATAAACTAAGCCACAGAACAAGCAACTATTCGGCAACTTACCGTATACCCTGCTTAAAAACCATATAATCGTTCATGGGCTTCAAGTATGATGGTGGTTTGATAAAATAATATACGCTATAAAGACATTTGCAAACATACTCGTATACTACATATAAATACAAAACTCATACTACGCACCTGAAAAAGTCCTCAACGGTGTTGAAACTGGTTATTTCGTTGAGACTGTCGCTCCAGGATTTGGTGCGATCATTTTCCCAGTGCCATAATGTCCAGATGTTGTTTAAAGGATGCTTAAAATTCAACTCATGGTCTATGAGACGCACAACGCGATTGATGGAAGGCTTAAATTCCTTCAGCTCTTCCTGCTCCAATTCTGCGTTGAAATTGTTTACGGAAAACATTTTTATTTTCTAAGTATTGAATTAAATTATAAAACCGATTTATGTTAAGAATTTGTGTGATGCTTTGTCGAAAGCTACGAACTGAATAATAAAATGAATTTATTTTCTAGCACGTATATGATACAAGTGACAGGCTTCAATTGACAGCCCTGCAAGTTATCGATAATAAACGATAACACATTTTTGATACTTTAAGGTGACCTTATCATGTAAAAGTTCAAATCAGTGTTGCCGAGTAGACGGATTTTTGTAGTTTTCTATTGAATTTTAAGTCCGTCGATAAAATGTACATATTTTTGGTATTTTGTAAGAAATTGTGATTTTTCGTTGAATAGAACAAAAATAAAATTGGTTGAGTATAGTGTGACCAACTCAAGTTTCATCGTAACCGGGACATTTCCAGGAAAAAATACTAAAATGCGGAACATTTCAAAACAAAGCCGGGTCATTTTTTTTAGGGAAAAAACTTTATTATTCAACTTGAAGGTATTAAACGATAACAGTCTTATAGATTATTATATTTGAATCTTTTTATTATTGAATTTATTTTTTTTTTATATCTTGAAATTGACATCGATGTCTAGATGTAAATGCACCGTGGAAAGAGAGAGAAAAAGCTACAATCCATTATAAGCAGATTTTTTGACTTATATAAAGATAAAAATGGCGTTCGTAAAGTCTGGCGCGGACGACTTTGGGATACCCTTACCACTAATTTGCAATTAAGTCCGGATCCTTCACAAAAAACCAAAAACAGAAGAATTTCTAAGCAAACATTTTTTTTTGTGCCCATTTTCCTATGGGAGCTATGTATATGTCAACCGATTTCGATCAAATTTGAAGCAGTGCTTTAATACCTTAAAATCTGAATGCCGAATTTAGTTCAAATATCTTTACAAACAGACGAAACACAACAAATTTTGTTAAAAAATCGATTTTTTGGAAGAACGGCCCTATGGGAGCTATACGATATAGTCATCCGATTTTGTTAAAATTTGGTTGATAAATACCATTAAATACCAAATTTGGTTACGATATCTTCATGAACAAACGAATTATCCATCTAAAACCTTATTTTTTGTCGAGGTCGTCTCAAACACCCATATGGGAGCTATATAATTTATCCCGGATATCAAAAAAATAAAATAAACTTGTCTCCTATGGAATAATATGGGATCTAATGTGAAAGTTTGGTTACTCTAGCTCTTACCATCTCTGAGATCTCGGCGTTCAAACGGACAGACGGATTGGTATATCGACTTCTCTAGTCACCCTCATCATATTTAAGGTAACTTTGGGGTGTCTCCGATGACTCCTATGTGTTACATACATTTTCGGCTTTCCTGAACTATGTAAGTCCGGTATGACCTTTTAAGGTATTTTAGATCATCTTTTTGAACTAGAAATCTTAGCAAGTTATATATTCAAATAATTTCATTATATGCGAAATCAGATCCACAGAATAGAAAGAATGGATATATGTATAGCTTGATAGCATTGCTTGGTGAAAAAATAACTCGGTATACTCAGCTTATTTAGACTTGATGCAGCGCTCCAATATCCTATCAAAGCTACAGTAATTAAATCCATTTTCCAAATCCATTTTGTTTTTAATTTCAAGTCCTTCAAAAAAATTTTCAATCGGCCTGAAAAAAATGTTGAACTTTTTTCATGAAATAGTTTTAGAGATTCCAAATTAAAAAAAGGGTCCCTATATCTGATTCTACTTAATTAATTTAGATACTTAAATAAATTATAGATAATTGAAATAGTCATAGAACTAATTTGGAACATATATTTCTTAAACTTACGGTTTCGTCGCTATTTATGCATCCAAATAAAATTTTTCGTAATTTTTTGAGCTATTTTCGACTCTATCAAATACTTTTGGGTCGTCTTCAAATTTTACAGGCGCTTTATGAAAGTAAAAAGGAAACTTTAAAGAAGGTGGCGTTATTGATATCTTGAAATGTTGCAAAAATTATGCTTAATATTTTTAGAAAACTAAATTTGGGATACTTATACTACTCACTGGTCGGGCATTTTTGCATTTATATCTCGTTCTAGAGTTTCTCACTTCCTTACTTGGGCATTTTTACCTATAGGCATTACTGTACTCAATTATTAAATAATATATTTATAATCTTTATGAAAGTATTTTGAAGTTCTAAACACGGGTACTTTAAAAATTAAAATATATAATTGATTGGGTATTTTATGATCTACTTTATTGTATAATAAATTATAAAAACTTTTGGCCAACAGAAAAATTTTAATTGTTTTGCTTTCTATCTAAAAATTATTTTTAATGGGATTTTTTAAATTTGTTGCAACCAAAAAAAATAAATAATGTTATATATGTTTGTTTGGGGATTTAATGATGTGATATATTTTTAAATAAAATTCTAAAAAAAAAAAAATTCTTTGGATCACAGAAAAATTTTAAATAGAAAATTTATTGTAAAGCCTTATATTTGCATTCTGTCTAAATATTATTTTTAATGGGATTTTAAAATTTATCCTATAGAAAAAAAATTAAATTTATTTCTATTCCAACTAAATTAATTAAAGTAATTTGAGAATGAACCGACAAAGAGGAAATCAACCCTGCCAGATAGTCTTGAACAGACATTCTCAACCAACTTTAGCCATTTAACTTGCAGACAAATTGATAAGAAATTCGAGTGAAAATATTATAGGCTCAAGCCGCACCTCAATCAAAATCGATTTTTGGCTAGAATTGTATATCAAATGTCAAAACCAAAGTCAAATGTCACTTTCCAAATATCATGAACCCACTAAAAGCAGCCATGCCAGTAAAAGAATTCCAGATAACATGTTTGTTAATAGAAATGCATAAAATATTAAATTGATAGGCATAAAATGAATGAAGCTTCAAGAGAACTTATTCCAGACAGAGGTAGCTGTTCGAAAAGGTCACATATTGGATAATGTCACATTAAAAATTCGAACAAGGGTCGCGATATTCAAGAACAAGTTGCTAAATGTTTTAATAAATAGATCTACGATATCATACCATAGCTTTTTTGTCTATGATTCAATGCTGAAATCAGACATCGATGTAAATCACAGTTGGTAAGAGAAAAGGAAGAGCTACAATCCAAAATAAGCGGATCATTTAAATTATATAAAAATAAGAATTTCACAGACAATTTTCGAAAGAGCTAGAATAATTTATCTTTGCAGAGAAGTTTAAATTGTGATTTTTTCTGTTCTGTTTTTCTGGGTTGCCATACTAAAAATGAATATAAAGGTTATGTCGAAACCATGACATGCTGGAGTTTTTTGTACCTCGGATTCGGATTAAGCGACCAAAAAAATAAATTATAAACATGGTCTGACCTCCGGAATCGAATAAAATTTTGTATAAGGCTTTTTGAGATTATGTCAGAACCGTGATGTGCAGGGGTTTTTGGGCCTCGGATTCGGATTCAGCGACCCCGAATGTAGTAAACATGGTCTGACCTCCAGACCCGAAAAAATGTTTTTTTGTGTGGCTGTGTTATTAAGCCTTGCTCGACGTCCAAGATTCCGAACTGTCACTATGGTGGGCATAGGCTATCCGCAAGTAGTCTCCATTGTCTTCTTTGTAGCGCAGTCTCCCCTGAGCTGGATGATATGTACCACATCGCCTGCTGCCAAGTTTCACGCTGGTGTTAATCTCGCTTAGGAGTGACGGTCTCCAGGTAATTTTCGGGCGGCCTCTGCATTTATAGCCTTGCGGTTTGTATTGCAAGGAGATAGAGGTGATGTCAATGTATGGCCGATCCAGACGAGCTTCCTTCTTTGAATTTCTACGTTAACATTCAACATGTCAGTTCTTCATTTGTTTTTTGGTTGGCTAAAATATCTGCAAGATCTTACGAAGACATCGGTTGACAAAGCTGCTCAATTTTTGCCGAACTTTTTCTGTTACAAACCGCAACAAAGGAGCAGGGACAAGACACAAGATTTATAGATGACGATTTTGATTCGGTTACTATGACAATTCGATGACCACAGCTTATTTAGTCGTCCAAAGGCACTGAATGAATTTATAATTCTTGTAGTTATATCTATCATCGACTCTTTCAATTTGTCGGTCGTATATTATATTTTTTAGGGCTCTTCTGATATCGCGATGTGTCGTATTGATTGGCTTTTCTTTTGTCTTGATGACGTTGACCAACCTTTCCTGACTCGAACGTTAGATCCTCTAGTTTTTTTTGTATATGACCATGTCTATGCGAAAGTTCGGAGTTGTCATCTACTTAGTCAAGTGATGATAGTATAGCTGCTGGGTCCAGTGGGCTCGATATGATACCCCTATGACTATGAGAAATATTACCGCCGATAGTAGACAGCCTTGCCTTACTCCCGAAATTATTGTGAATGGCTCTGACATCTTGCCATCATAGATCACAGAGCACATGAAACCTTCATAGCTGCGTATTGGGTTGGTTATACCGGTTGACCCCTCGGGGGAGTCACACATAGACTGCATAGCCAATAGCTTTTGAGGTGCCCTGTAGTTTGCCTCTTCCAGGTAAGCCAGGGTTTGCGTAGATATTTGAGTCTTGATGCGCATAAGGCGGGACAGCGGCAGATGAGGTGCTCCAGAGTCTCTTTGGCCTCTGTCTCCTTACATCCCTGCATTAGCCTTGTATTTCGCCGTCGTAGTCTCCAAGGACAGCAGAACCGCGTAACAATTCGGCTCGCATACTGTTTTTGTTGTTGTGGCCGTAGATATAACAATGTTCTGGTCTGCTCCAAGCAGTACATAGGTGTGCCAGCTGGCGACACACAGAGAGGCATTATTCCCTCCGTGCCCGCACGTTGTGGTAGTAACGCTTCCCGCCGTCGTTTGGGCTGGCAACCATTAGAAGAAGAGAGGGCTCCAGCGCTCTGGGGTTTGGTTGCATTTTGTTCTTGGGAACCATCCCTTAACATATAATGCCTGCTGTCAGGCACTTCTCGTCACGGCTACAACCGCAGCTGCACCAGACTTGAAATTCCGGATAATGCTGCGCTGTGGCCTCAGCTAGACCGTGCTCTGGTCCAAGCGTCGTGGGAGCACAAGTGCCTGAATCTGGTACTTGAACCAGTACCCACTCCTTTGCCCAGCTGGCACCCTCTTGGAAGGATTAGCCAGAGGATTTTCGCCAGCCATAGCTGAGTATAATCAAAGATATAATTTTTTCAGGGGTTCCGATGTGTGTGAGTTCGACACTAAACTTAAGCACGTCTAATTAAAAATCGCACCATGAAAAGAAGTACAGTAAAAATAGGTTTTGGCCTCGAAAAAACTCCACACTGGAATTTCTCTTAATCTTTTAGGTAGCTCCCAAAAGATCGAAAACTAAAAAAAATTAGCTTTTGATCGTTTGTAAGAGGATCATGCTAATAAGGCATTCACAGAGCGCTGATATGACATGAACTTATCAGCGCGGTCAGCAGCTTATTCACGTTGGTACGCGCTCCCATAGACCATGTCATGTAAGCTCATGTCAGTGCTCTGTGTACGCATGGCCTAAAACATTAAAGAAATCTATCGGGAAAAGACTAGGCCCATTATTTTTCAGTCTGCCCTCGTACCAAGCACGTATGCCAGTCCGCAGGATTTACCACCGAAAGGAGTGGTGCTGAAAACTGCCATAGACCGACAAGGAGTTTTCATGTGCTTCGCAGGTTTAAAAGTTGCTCCTTTATTCAGGCTGCATTTTGCAACTTACAATATTGTGTGTATATAATATTCCGTGTTTTTTAAAAGTGGGTGTAAGTTTGATGTGTGTTTTGTATTATGATTTTGTATGTAAAACTATCCAGACTAACGTTCGTATTGCTTATTTCTAATTGCAACAAGAACTAAGCATTTACGAACGTTATGTTATGGATATTACAATATCTATATATATCTGTAGTGTATCTGTTAGTTGTATGTTTGTGTGCTATATACGCTTTACAAGGCATATTTGGTGTTAATAACGGGTCCATTTTGTACCATGGCATCCTTATGAATCTGATACTGTAGCTTAGCTTCTCCTAATGGCAAATTCTGCTTAATAGTATTCCCAATGGCGAGAACGGCCTGCTCGTTGCTCGCGTTTCGAGTCCAGAGAGCTGCGAAAAAAAATAGTTAATAATGGAACTATAAATACCTAAATACAACTTACAAAGTTTATTGGACTTGCTGCGTATGTTAATAACCACGCCGCAAACCTCATCGGTGCATTCGTAGAGGTTTCCTATAACACTCAGCAACTGCAGGGTTAGATCAAAAGCAAAATAGGCTTTTACAACATTGTTTGATTTAATTATAGATTTTTAAAAAATTACCATTTGTTGCCACATTACATCAGTATTATTCGTAATTTTATCCAATAGGATAACCCAACGTCCACCTTTCTGGTTATTTTCATCCTCCCACATTGGACTAATCAAAAGAAAAAAAAATATATACAAACTAAGGGACAGAACAAGCAACTAATCAGCAACTTACCGTATACCCTGCTTAAAAACCATATAGTCGTTCATGGGCTTCAAGTGTGATGGTGGTTTGATGAAATAATATACACTATAAAGATATTTGCAAACATATGTATATTACATGCATATATATGTAAACACCTTACTCATAATACGCACCTGAAGAAGTCCTCAACGGTGTTAAAACTGGTTATTTCGTTGAGACTGTCGCTCCATGACTTGGTGCGATCATTCTCCCAGTGCCATAATGTCCAGATGTTGCTTAAAGGATGTTTAAAATTCAACCCATGGTCTATGAGACGCACAACGCGATTGATGGAAGGCTTAAATTCCTTCAGCTCTTCCTGCTCCAATTCTGGGTTGATTTTGTTTACGGAAAACATTTTAATTTTCTAAGTATTGAACTAAATTATAAAACCGATTTTTGTTAAGAATTTGTGTGATGCTTTGTCGAAAGCTACGAACTGAATAATAAAATGAATTTATTTTCTTGTACGTATTTGATACAAGTGACAGCCTTCAATTGACAGCCCTGCAAGTTATCGATAATAAGCGATAACACATTTTTGATACTTTAAGGTGACCATATCATGTAAAAATTCAAATCAGTGTTGTAGACGGACTTTTGAGTATTCTATTGATTGCATGCTGATTTACAAGAAAAAAGGATTTTTCGTCGAATGTAAGAAAGAAAATAATTCGTTGTATGTAGTGTGACCAACTCAAGTTTGAGCGAAACCGGGACATTTCCAGAAAAAAGTACTAAAATTCCTCCGAAACGGCTAGACCGATTCTCATGAAATTTTGTGTGCTTATTGGGCAGGTCTGAGAATCGGCCAACATCTATTTTTCATACCCCTAAGAGATAAGGGTTGCCACTCCTAACATTTTTTTTTCATTTATCGACTATACGTTCATTGTGTGTTCACGGGCGCGAACGCCGCGAAGTTAGCCGCGAAGCCTTCCACACTCCTGTTTCGCGGCTTTCGCGGACGGCGCGTTACGCAATATTTTTCAATCTGTGGTTTGTCTTGACTGAACGTGAAAAAAAAAGACATCCTGTCGCCATTATAGGTTAACATTATTAGTGCACGAAAACTTTAATATCGGATACTGCTTACAATGCCGAGAAGAAAACTACCAAATCTCCATCAAACATGGTTAAAATGTAAGGATGGCGTGTGGTTGAAAATTTTATGATGAAATTAATCCACTCATCCATCAATCGGACGATGTTTTCCAATCGGAAAGATTCCAGATCTAGACGAGCGAGCGAAGCGAGCGTGCCGGAGCGCAGCGGAGGCCGGCTAGTAAATAAATAAAATCATCGACTCTTTCAATTTGTCGGTCGTATAACTTACGATGTGTCGTATTGATTGGCTTTTCTTTTATCTCGGTGACGTTGATTAGCAGACCAACCTTTCTTGACTCGAGCGTTAGATCCTCTAGCTTTTTTTGCAAATCACCATGTCTATGCGAAAGTTCGGAGTTGTCATCTACATAGTCAAGTGATTGCAGTCTAGCTGCCGGGTCCAGTGGGTTCGATATGATACCCCTATGACTATGAGAAATATTAGCGCCGATAGTAGACAGCCTTGCCTTACTCCCGAAATTATTGTGAATGTCTTTGACATCTTGCCATCATAGATTACTGAGCAATTGAAACCTTTATAGCTGCGTATTGATTAGGTTATGCCGGTTGATCCCTGGGGGGGGAGTCACACATAGACTGCATAGTCCTTAGCGGTACCTGAGAATGCGGCTGGTGTACAATGCACGTTAGTCGTCGAATATGCGCATATGCTTGGCGAACTACAATAGCTTTTGAGGTGCCTTGTATGTTAGGTTGCCTCTTTCAAGAGAGGTAAGCCAGGGTTTTCCAAGATATTTCAGTTTTGATGCGCATAAGGCGGGACAGCGGCAGATGAGGTGCTCCAGAGTCTCTTTGGCCTCTGTCTCACTACACTACCGCATTAGCCTTGTATTTCGCCGTCTGAGTCTCCAAGGACTGCAGAACCGCGTAACAATTTGGCATCGCTTACCGTTGTTGTGGCCGTAGATGTAGCAACGTTCAGGCTGGCAACCCTTAGAGGAAGAGAGGACTCCAGCGCTCTGGGGTTTGGTTGCATTTTGTTCTTGGGAACCATCCCATAACATATAATGCCTGCTGTCAGGCACTTCTCGCCACGGCTCCAACGCAGCTGCACCAGACTTGAAATTCCGGATAATGGTGCGCTGTGACCTCAGCTAGACCGTGCAAGCGTCGTGGGAGCACAAGTGCCTGAATCTGGTACTTGAACCAGTCTACAATCCATTGCCCTACCGGCACCCACTTGGAGGGTTCAGCCAGAGGATTTTCGCCAGCCATAGCTGAGTATAATCAAAGACATAATTTTTTCGGGCGTTCCGATGTTTGTGAGTTCGACACACTAAACTAAAGCACGTCTAATTAAAAATCGCACAATGTAGTAGTACAGTAAAAATAGGTTTTGATCTCGAAAAAACTCCACACTGGAATTTCTTTTAATGTTTTAGGTAGCTTCCAAAAGTTCTAAAACCAAAAAATTAGCTTTTGATCGTTTGTAAGAGCATCATGATATGACATGAACTTATCAGCGCGGTCAGCAGCTTATACACGTGGGAACGTGCTCTCATAGACCATGTCATGTAAGCTCATGTTAGTGCTCTGTGTACGCACGGCCTAAAACATTACAGAAATCTGTCTGCAAAAGACTAGGCCCATTATTTTTCAGCCTGTCCTCGTACCAAGCACGTATGCCAGTCTGCAGGATTTACCACCGAAAGGAATGCTGCTGAAAACTGCCATAGACCGACAAGGAGCTTTCACGTGCTTCGGCAGCTTCGCAGGTTTAAAAGTTGCTCCTTTATTCAGGTTGCCTTTTGCAACTTACAATATTGTGTGTATATAATATTCTGTGTTTGGCAAATGTGTGTGTAAGTTTGATGTGTTTTTTGTATGTAAAACTATCCAGACTAACGTTCGTATTGCTAATTTCTAATTGTAACAAGAACTAAGCATCTACGAACGTTATGTTATGGATATTACAATATCTATATATATCTGTAGTGTATCTGTTAGTTGTAGGTTTGTGTGCAATATACATTTTACAAGGCATATTTGGTGTTAATAACGGGTCCATTTTGTACCATGGCATCCTTATGAATCTGATACTGTAGCTTGGCTTCCCCTAATGGCAAATTCTGCTTAATAGTATTCCCAATGGCGAGAACGGCCTGCTCGTTGCTCGCGTTTCGAGTCCACAGAGCTGCGAAAAAAAAATTAATTATGGAACTATAAATACCTAAATATAACTTACAAAGTTTATTGGACTTGCTGCGTATGTTAATAACCACGCCGCAAACCTCATCGGTGCATTCGTAGAGGTTTCCTATAACACTCAGCAACTGCAGGGTTAGAACAAAAACAAAATAGGCTTTTACAATTTAATTACAGTTTTTTAAAAATTACCATTTGTTGCCACATTACATCAGTATTATTCGAAATCTTATCCAATAGTATAACCCAACGTCCACCTTTCTGGTTATTCTCATCCTCCCACATTGGACTAATCAAAAGAAAAAAAATATATATAAACTGAGCCACAGAACAAGCAACTATTCAGCAACTTACCGTATACCCTGCTTAAAAACCATATAGTCGTTCATGGGCTTTAAGTGTGATGGTGGTTTGATAAAATAATATACACTATAAAGATATTTGCAAACATATACTACATGCATATATATGTAAACACCTTACTCATAATACGCACCTGAAAAAGTCCTCAACGGTGTTAAAACTGGTTATTTCGTTGAGACTGTCGCTCCAGGACTTGGTGCGATCATTCTCCCAGTGCCATAATGTCCAGATGTTGTTTAAAGGATGCTTAAAATTCAACTCATGGTCTATGAGACGCACAACGCGATTGATGGAAGGCTTAAATTCCTTCAGCTCTTCCTGCTCCAATTCTGCGTTGAAATTGTTTACGGAAAACATTTTTATTTTTTAAGTATTAAATTAAATTATAAAACCGATTTTTGTTAAGAATTTGCGTGCTGCTTTGACGAAAGCTACGAACTGAATAATAAAATGAATTTATTTTCTTGTACGTATTTGATACAAGTGACAGCCTTCAGTTGACAGCACTGCAAGTTATCGATAATAAACGATAACACATTTTTGATACTTTAAGGTGACCATGTCATGTAAAGTTTCAAATCAGTGTTGCCATATATACGGATTATTCAGTGTTCTACTGAAAAAAATTAAAATAGATGCATGATAACTTACAAACCAAAAAGTATGGCAACTTACATTTTTGAAGCCATTTCGGATTGCATTGAAAAAAAAAATCTCCATATTCTATAGGGCCAAAAACCATTGAATTTCAGTCCCAGCATATACATTTTCCTTGATTTTTCATTTTGATTTGGTCACTTTTTAGGGGCAATCAAAATTACGTTTATTATTTCCCGATTTATTTTAAAATAAATTTTATATTCTGTCGTCTGTATCGTTTTGAGTCTGTTCGCATCAAAAACACATTAAAATTGTTTGGGGCTTATTTGCCATCAAAGACAGGTGGAATTTTGGTGTTTTCATTGCTGGAACATCCCCATCGACGAGGGTTGGTAAGCTACAAGTCCTAGCAACTTAGAAGCCTTTCCCCTATGTGAATAAATCTTTATTTTATTTTTAAGGGCTCAAATTACATATATACAATAAAATTAAAAAAAATTTTTTTATTTCTCTTTTTTTTTTCGAGCCCGTAATCCAATCTAATGATATTTAAATATGCCCTGGCAGACAATGCCTACGTAAATAAATATGCATGCATAATATAAATTCCAATTATTTATTTTATACTCTGCACAAAAAAATATCCATATAATCCCAATCACTTCACCAAATTAGCATTGACTCTCTGCTCCCTACGTCACTGCTGTTGACATATGCAACAAAATGGCCATCAAATTGTATTTATATTAAAATGTCACCATGCTGTGCCAAACTTGGTCATATGTAAAGCCTGCTGTGACAGCCTAACTAAGTAAATGGGCCAATCTTTGACAAAATGAAACAAATTCTGACTTGCGAATTTGTATAAGGATTAAATTTTTTTAGGAGTACAGTTTTGTATTGTATCTCACGATTGTCGTTGAAGCAATTTTTTTTGTACATACTGTTCCCTGGCTTCGTGTAAAGGGCAGAAGCTTGGGCTTAATCGATCCTTGTTTCCAATAAGGAAGGTTTTTAGGATTAGGTTTCCGAATTTGTAAACGCATGAAATTGGCTAGATTTTTATAAAGGGTTTTTCAATAAGAGCGCTACAAAAGTTTCTTTAAATAAAACAAAAACGGTTAGGGATATCAATGAAATTCTTTATTCCTGGGAAAGTACATTCAATGCCATTATGTATGGAATTCGATTTCTTTTGCAAGGCCACCACGTTCGATATTCGAGCGAAGTTCATCAATCGTCGCTGGCTTGTTAGCATAGACCATAGACTTGACGTAGCCCCACAGGAAATAGTCTAACGGCGTAAAATCCCACGACCGAGGCGTCCAATTTACAGGACCATTTCGTGAGATAACACGTTCATCAAACTTGGTTTTCAATAAATCGATTGTGACATGGGCTGTGTGGTTTGTGGCGCCGTGCTATTGAAACCACATATTGTCCAAGCCCATATCATCCAATTCGGGCCAATAATATTCGGCTATCATTAAGCGGTAGCGATTCCCATTCACAGTAACGTGCAGGTCTTGATCATCACGGAAGAAGTACGGCCCCTAAATGGTGACTCATGGAGTACGTGTGGATTGCTGCCTGACCAATAACGGATATTTTGGTTATTGACGAAGCCATTCAGTTCAGTTCAGTCAAATTGATCTTATTAGGATGTAGGCCGAGATCTTTTCGCAAAATTCGCCACAACGACGTCACAGAGATGCACAACGCTTGAGAACGACGTGTGAGTGACTGATTTGGGTCTTATTTAATTCATGCAGCGGATGCAATATTCCCGACACTACGGTCACTTTTTTGTTTCACTGAAACGGGCACATTTTGTACTGTTCCTGTGGATTCAAATTTTTCCACTAGACGCTCAATTGTTGATCTACCAGGACAATTATGACGACCATAAATTGGACGGGCTCTTAAAGTGGAGGCCACTGACTCCGAATTTCGGTAGTAAGTTTGGATAATTTCGACTCATTGTTGGATCGTATATCTTTCCGTGATGAAATGGCAAGCCTTACTGGAGAGACATGTCAAGAGAGCGCGAAAAAAAATATGGCGTCGTTTGCTGTCCCTATCGGTCTACTTTTACTTTAGTTCCAACAGAAGACCCATCTTAGTCGAGCGTTATCCAAAAAAAAATAAATAAAATAAAATAAAACGTAAAGACCCACGAACATCAAGTCGACACTCACCACCTGTTCGTCGACTTCAAAGCAGCTTTCGATAGCCCAATAAGGGATCGCGTATATGACGTTGAGTAATTCCTGCAGCTCCATCAAGGTAGGAAAGGACCTCTCCGAGCCTTTTGATTACGTGCGAGGTTTCAGACAAGACGACCCCTCATCATGCAACCTATTCAACTTTGTCATGGAGAGCGTTCTGCGGAAGTCCAGGGTGCATCGCAATGGCACTATCTTCTACAAGAGTGTCCAGCTCCTTGCGTACGCCGACGACATCGACATCATTGGGCGTACCAAGCGAGATGTCGCCGCGGCCTTCAGTGCTATCGAACAGGAGTCTGCGAAAATGGGTCTGGCGGTAAATGAGGGCAAAATGAAGTATATGCTGTCGACAAGTAGGGACGTGCGGCGGCTTGGGTCCCAGATTACGGCCGACTGCTATACTTTCGATGTTGTCAAGGAATTCATCTACCTTGGCACAGCCGTTACCACCGACAACGATGTCAGCCTGGAAATCAAGCGCAGAATCATTTCGGCCTCAATAGGCAATTGAGTAGTAGAGACCTCTCTCGCGCGACAAAACTAACACTCTACAAGGCACTCATCCTTCCAGTGCTTCTTTACGGCGTGGAAGCCTGGACCGTGGCGCTTACTGACGCAGCTGCCTTGGGAGTTTTCGAGAGGAAAGTACTATGCAAGATCTTTGGTCCTATTCGAGTTGGCGATGACTACCGCATCCGTACCAACCAGGAGCTGTGTGAGATCTTCAACGACATGGACGTTGCTCATGGACGGTAGTCAGCGGCCGTCGGCGGAGAGGGCGAAAGACCAAGTGGACGGTGTGACCAACTGGAGGCGCCTGGAGAGATGTTTTAGGGCAGGCCGTAATCCGGTAATCGGGATGTTATGGCCACATAAGAAGAAGAAGAAAACTAAATGCAGTGTTAGAGCTTTATTTTATATTTTCAATATTAGCATTAGTGGATATCACAAACAAAAAGTTGTATCCCAAATCCTAGGATACACATAAGTTAATTTCCTACACAGCTGTAGCTATATCCGACAGATTTCAAGAGAAAACCTAGCTTATCAAACAAAATTAAACCGTAAATTGAGTATTAGAGCTTTAATTTTATTTCTTTTTAATATTACCATAAATGTCTCCCTCAAACAAAAGGTTTTACCCAAAATCCCACGACACACATAAATTATTTTCCCTCACTGAAATAAAAAAAAAATTCCCAAAAAAGTAATTAAATATTCATTTTGTAAAAGTATCGCCCATATCTACAAATATTTTATACAGCCATTCAATTGAATATGCTGTGGCTTTTGTATTGGAACTTTTTTGTTTAAGCCACGTCCTGGCAAATGGCTGTTGAATGCTTTCAATGCAAATAGAAGAAGTTTGCTAACAAAAATTGGCAATTAACCTTATCAGACGACGCGTGGCGTTCTAGAAAAAAAAATGTCAAGTATGTGCCATTATGAGTTGAGGTTAAAAAGGTAAGAGTCCCAAAACGCAACTCAAAGGACAAGCGCAGATATTTATGTCACAAGGATATACAAGGATACACACACACAGAAACAAATACACACACACCCACGCAGCGCAAACATCTTGACAAACGAAATACCAAAACGAAATGTGAAAAGCGAAAAGCGTGCAAAGCAAAAGCATAAGAAATTCGAAATATTTCTTTTACCTGCTTGTAGGAAATTTTTACGTCTTTCTGATTACGGCAAATGCTTTTTATAATACACTGTATCTATGGGATTAAGAGTACTATAGATTTGGGCATTAATTTTAGCAGGTGTAGGAAAATATTCTTTTCAAGAACGCTGCAACTACCGGATGATTCATTAAGACCTTTGTTTAATGATTTGTCAAATTTCAAAGGCATGATGGGATCTCTATTTATGATTCCGAAAGGATATTTTATGGTATTTACAAATAATCTCGTTTAAATGTTGGCCGCAACTCGTTTTAAATGGTCCATCCTGAAGGTCCAATTATCCATGACTCGTTCAAGCATTTCCACTGGTATTTGGTCAATAACACGAGTAATGTTGGCTTCCAAGCCCTTAATCGTTGCTGGTTTGTCCACGTAAACTTTTGATTTTACATAACCCCAAAGAAAAAAGTGGTGTAATTACCCATCGCACTATCTTGACGACCAAGGTTCGGTTCCCGTACGTGTAATTAATCGCTCACCAAATTGACCTCGCAATAGAGCCATTGTTTCATTGGCAATGTGGACCGGAGCGACATCCTGTTGGAACCAAATGCCGTCGAGATCACGGGCAACATTTTCAGGCAGCAAAAAGTCCGTTAACATGGTCCGATAGCGTGCGCCATTGACGGTAACGTTCGCACCGTGCTCATTTTGAAAAAAATACGGACCAATGATTCCACCAGCCCACAGACCGCACCAAGCCGTAGTTTTTCTTGGATGCAATGGCAGCTGGTGAACCTCTTCGGGTTGACCTTCTCCCCAAATAAGGTAATTTTTCTTATTCACGAAGCCGTGGAGCCAAAAGTGGGCCTCATCACTGAACAAAATTTTGGTCGAAAACAACGGATCTTCATCGATCTTACCAAGAGCCCATTCACTAAAACGGCGACGTGCAGGAAGGTCATTCGGCTTCAATTCTTGCCTGAGTTGAATTTTGTATGCTTTTAAGCCGAGATCCAAATGTAAAATGCGCCAGGTGGTTGAAGTTGTTGCGGTCAGCACCGAATCGGTTCCTCGCGGTCATCGTGAACACTGTCAGCTACCGCCGCTATATTCTCTTCACTACGTGCTGGATGTGGTTGATTTGGTCGTGTATCATCAAACAATGAATATTAGGTTTCAAATTTGGTGATGGTGTTACGAATTGTGGGTTCGGTGGGTCGATTATGTTGACCATAAGTCGATCTCAGCGCACGAAAAACATTCTTTGCAGAACGCTGATTTTCGTAGTACAATTGTACAATTTGTAAACGTTGTTCGGGTGTAAGTCTTTGCATGATGATTCTTCAATGAATATCGAACAACTTTGCCTTTGACAGCGGTCATGGATCACACGAAAATCCCTATTGAAAAAAAAAGAATCACCCTTTATTTTGATTAAAGCTAATGAACTTTTTCTATAAGAGATACTTTTAGCTATACACTTTCTTTCATTAATGAAAAAGTTTGTGCAACTAACTCTATAACTAAGTTTTGTCCTGTGGGCCTAATAAACAATAACATTTTCACCTTATTTTCGATCAAAAAGCTTTCACAATTCCACAACTTCCTTATATAAAGCTTAACCCATCAATTTAAAAAGTTTTGCCTATATGAACTTTTTTTGTGCGAACTATTTACAGGGTATCCAACTGTCGTCGTTTTAAACCCTCCCGTCATCTCTTTTGTATTATTGTCTCCAGTTATTATTGTTGTTGTTGTTATTGCGTAATTGTGCGCAAGCATAAAAAAAACTGAACTAAAGTGGGGTTAAACAAAAACGCTTGACAATGTGTGCAGCGAGCCGTTAAACCAGTCAAAAATAAAAATGTTCGACTAAAATGGCTAAAACAATTAAATATTTCAAAAAGTATTGCCTACTTTTGTGCGCAAATGCTGCACAGTGCTTCATTGAGCGTAAAAGCTTTTTGCTATAAATAGACACGAACTGTTGCGTTGGTCTAAAAATAGCAGCGAGCTTAAGACCAAAAAATCCAATAATGCTTTAAGGTTAGCACGAAATTGCGTAGCACTTATAGTCTTTATGGTTTACTGCCATTGTTTGTTTATGCGTGTGTGTGTATCTGGGAAAGTGTTTGTGTATCTGTATCTGTGTGTAAACGTTTGTGTTTTTTTTTTGTGTGTGTGAAAATGCGTGTGTGCGTTTATTGACTTGTCAAATGATTGATTTATATATGTTTTGTTGATTCATTTACATGCACAACGACGATTGTTTACATACGCGGCCTTGTGGCATTAATCAACCCCTAAAAGCACGCAACACTTTTTATGCAGCCATTTTGTGTAATTTGTTGTGTCCCAGTTGATTTTAGTATCCATTATTTTAACATACGGTAGCACCATTACTGATATGGCAATGCACTTAAAAATGTAGTTTAGTAATTGTTGGATATTAATCGACGTTATAATGGCGCCAACTGGCTGGTACGTCATACAGATCTGGGGTATGGTATGGGGGGAGTTCAAAGTAATTTGGATTGGTACCTTGCACCATGACCTTAAGTCTGGAAATCGTTGATCTTTAGATCAATATGCATACTAGCTGCTACAATGAAAAGGTTAGAAGTTACTGTAGTCGGGTGGTTAAAGGGCTCCGTAATGAGAATGTCATTAAAAGGTTTGAAAAGTTTTTTTTAAAATCTGATACAATATGCTGTGAACTTAATCCCCACTAACCAGAGCGCAGTAAAAATGTTTGCTAAATCTTGGCCTTTTAATGGGTACAAGGCCGTGTCCTTTCTTAGGTATTTCCAGCTAAGTGGGCTAATAGAAATACCTCTATTCAAAAAATAATTGTGTTTTTTTTGATTAATTGCATTATAATACGAGGTGTGTTCAAAAAGTAAGGTGACTTTTCAAATTTCGCGGGAAACGTATTTTCGATTATCGATTTTTTTTTGTTTTGTTGTGTTGGTACACTCTTCCCGAACATCTATACCAAATTTCAAGTGAGTGGCATATTTTGTTTGGTTGTGAGACCCGTAAAGGTTATAAGTGTTTTGCGTGCTCGGCGATACGAGGTGTGTTCAAAAAGTATCGCGAATTTTGTTTTTTCTAAAATTATTTATTTATTCATGAATATCTATTTTATCCCCTTCAAAGTAATCCCCATGAGATATTATACACTTGTGCCAACGGTTTTTCCAATCTTCGAAGCACTTCAAAAAATCATTTTTTTTATCTTGTTCAGCTCCGCCTTCGATGCCTTCTTTATCTCATCAATCGTGGCGTAGCGTCGTCCTTTCATGGGCCTCTTCAGTTTAGGAAACAAGAAAAAGTCGCAGGGGGCCAGATCTGGGGAATACGGTGGTTGCGGCATCATTAGTGTGTGGTATTTGGCCAAAAAGTCGTGCACAAGCAACGAAGTGTGAGCAGGGGCGTTATCGTGGTGCAAAAGCCAATTTTTGTTCTTCCACAAATCCGGGCGTTTCTGGCGGATTGCTTCGCGCAAAGAATAAGAACTTAATTTTTTTATCCTTTTAATTCTCCTCCAGGAAGTTTAGGGCTTCTACAAGAACTTTCCACCACACTCTGGTGCAGTTTGCTTAGCTGTATCCCAGCTGATGTTGTGTAGGGACAATTCGTTTAATATTGAACGTCGCCAGGTTGCCTTTGGCCTTCTCAGTCATCTGCTTCGTTGAGGGTTCCATTCCAGAGACATCCTGACAATGCTTCTTTGCCCTTTCCTGAGAGTATGGCCGATGCAACGCCACTTGCGTGTGCTTATCTCTGTGCAGAAAGGAACTTCACTTGAACAGTGGCATAGTTCCGCGTTTGATATCCAGTTGGGCCAGAATATCTCGCATATAATCCTTAGGAAATTGGTGACGAATGACTGCAGTTTCGACATCATTCTCTGCGGGTTCAGTCACGTCTCGCTGCCGTAAAACAATATGGATTTGACGCAAGCGTTGAAGATTCTCAGCTTTGTTCTTCTGCTTATTGGCTGGTTTCTCCATATGCGGAACAAGTGCCGAAATGCTTATTACTCTTTTATGAGACGATTTTCTATATCCTTAACCATCCCACTACTGATGGAAATTGTGGTACCAAGGAATGAGAAGCTGTCGACAAAGTCGATAGTGTTCCTGCAGATGGTTATGCTACATTGGCTGGTGTGGTTGAAGCGCATCGCTTTGTTTTTGGATGTGTTTATGGAAAGTCCAACTTTACTGGCAAGGATCTCAAGATCATCGCTTCGGCTTGAATATCACTAAGTTTATGAGAGATGGGACATATCTCGTATGCATAGTCCACGTCTTCCAAATAACTTCATAACCTCATTAACTACTATATTGAATGGTGATAGGGGGCATTTTTGCCTGACACCGGTGTTTGTTTGGAGAGGTGTATTAATTTTTGTATTGCGAAGTATCACGTCCGCATCATCATACATCGCTTTTATTATCGATATGATGTTGACTGGCACACCTTTCCTCGCCAATGCGCATCATATCCTTGATCTGTCTACTGAATCGAAGGCCTTCTTGAAGTTGATGAATAGGGGGTACTTTGGTGTGCGACACTCCACAGCTTATTCGGTTATTCTGCGAAGTGTGTTTGCCTGACCTACGCAGCTTCTATGTGGCTTGAAACCAGCCTGTTCATCGCGAAGTTTTGGCTCGATTTTGTCTTGAAGGTGGTCGTGGAATAGGGTTGCCAGTATCTTGTAACTAGTGTTTAGCAGCGTTATTCCTCGCCAGTTAGTGCAGTCACTAACGTACCCTTTCTTTGGTAGCTTGATGATGATTCCTGCTTTCCAAGATGAGGGCACACACTCAGTCTTCCATATACAAGTGAAATGTAGGTGCAATGTTTCAGCAACTAGCTGCATCTCCAACTGTACCAGTTCGGAAGGTATGTCGTTGATTCCAGCTACTTTGTTGCGTCTTAGTTTCCTCATTGTCGGGGGTGTGGGAAGTATCCAAAGATTGTTGGTGGGTCGCACCCACCTGTAATCTGTAATCGTCATGGTTGCTGCTTTCTGGCTTATTACAGATTATCTCCATGAAGTGTTGTCGCCCTCTTTGGATTTTTGCATCATAGTTCGTTAGGAGGTTATCATTTGAATCCCAAATCGGTTGGGTTTGTCTTCGCTAGCTTTCAGTCAGCTGATTTATTATCTGCTATTGCGAGCTCATGTTATTTTCACCGGCTGCGCTTTCTGCGTTTCCTGTAAGGCTATCCAATAGAGCTCTCTGTCGCGTCTAGCGGATCTTTTTATCTATATGCAAAGAACGCAGTATTCATTGCGAACTTGGAAATTACGTGCCGCCATTGGCTTGAGGTCGTTCCTTGTGCTAATCAGGTCCTATGTCCGTTGCGAGATACAGTTGGTGCGTCTTTGTTGGCGGGTGGCGATAATCAACTCCACGGTGTTCCTTATTAATTTGTGCGAAGAATAATCGGCTTTAATTTTTGTTTAAATTTCTTTGAACGCTAAGATTCTTTTTTTGTATATGCTATTAGGCATTGTATAAGGCACTTATGCGATTTTTGGGTGCATTCTGATCATCTCGAATAGAATCCAGACCTTTCTGCCGTGTCCTTAGTCTGCTACCTATTGCATATTTTCCATATTTTGCGCCAGTTATGCCCCAGTATTCAATCACAATTTTGTTAATCTTTGCCTTGGTATTTTGAGGAGAGTCATATATTTTTTTTAATTCAACAAGTTCGCAATTTTCGTCGATGGAATGCGGGAAAAAGTTTTGCGTCAATCTAAGTATAATTATCTGAAAAAAAATTATAAAAAAGATAAGTTTAGGGATATTAAGTATACGTAAATTTACATATGGTACTTTGAAAACAATTTTTCGTCGATGGACTACAGGAAAAAGTTCGCCTTAATCTTAGTCTACCTATTTGGAAAAAATATTTTCAGACAGCTAATTATTACTTAGAGTAGTAAATCCATAAAAATCTATAGATATTACGTATACGCATTTTTTTTTAATTCAAGGTACACACTTTGAATAAAGTTTTTTTTGCCACTTACTCGATTTTATGCTAACTAATTTCCAAAAATATAAGAAAATTAAGACAAATAAAATCTTGACAGTTTATCGATTTTTTGTTAAAAATTTAAAACTGTGCAGAATTTGTAGTTGAATAATTTCGACATTATGATAACTTAAATCCTTACTTAATGCAATAATATAATTCTGTTTATATTCTCACTTATATAAAATATAATTAAGCAAAATTAACAGCTATTATAAGCCAATTAAAGCACTGAAGCACGTAAAATGAAAATCAAGCTCGAAAGGAATCAAGCACATTTGTACAATGTTGCACGTTTTTTGTTCATTAACTTTTAATTTTAATATTATACCATATATCATATATATTGTCGCTGTAGTATGTGCTTCAAGCTTATAATCCTGTTTTGTTGTGTTTTTAATTTGCTTTGCACTACGAATGTATAATAGCTACATTTAAAGGATGCAGCTTTAAAGTGTGGCTATGAGTTGAAATATCTTTTTTATGGCAAAATAGCAAACAAGTTTTTGTTGCAACTGTGTTCAAAACATACAGCAAATTTCTTATTTTCGTTCGAGAGACTGTACTTAATTGTACTAAAAGGATATACTTGGTATATACCACATAATGTAATCCTTATACCGATGTATACATATAAAACAATTTGTTCTGCACTCATTTCTTATTTAGACGTTACCTCTCGGCGCACAAAAGTATGCAACAATACTAAAACAGTCAAAGTAGTTGCGGAAATAAGGACAAAATGAAAATTTCCTTTTGTTTACTTGCTATGTGCATAAGTTAGAGAACAAAGAACACACACTCACACCCACACATACACACACATACATATGCAATTCAAAAGCAGCTGAGCATATCACTTTTATAAAAGTTTGCGGCACATGCGATTGTCGGAGTGCCTAAGCAAACTTATGCTGCGAATCGAGTTCAGCCAGACTTTATGTGCTACTTACTTAATACCCTGCACAGAAGAGATAAGAGGTACATGCAGCTAGCTAGTGCAAAAAAATGTGTGTGAGAGTCTAGAAAGAAAAGAGTAAGGCACTAGGATTATAAAAGAAATCAAGACGACTCGAATGTAACTTATCCACAGGTTTAATGATAGGTTTATTGCTATTGTCTGTCCAATGAACTATATATCGAAATGAAAAGGACTAAACAATTCTTTCAATCACTTCCTTCTGCCATTGTTTCTTTAAAGACGAGTCTATTTTCTTGAAAACCAAATGATCAAATGGCATTAAATCAGAGTTAGGCTCTTTACTTGCCTTTACTTTTAGATTTTGGAACTCTAGATGCGCAATAGTATTTGTCGGTTTACTTCAAATTTTTCTAGATTCTAGAAAATAATTAAATGGCACGACGAAAGTAATTTGAAGGAAGAAAGCTAACTAGCTGGTGCATCTTCCATTTAAATGGTCTTCCATTTTTTGTGGACATCTGGCACTCCCATCTGACACATTAATCTCTGGATCCTCTTAATTTTAAAACCGTGCATCAGACCCGACCTTTTCGAGATAACTTAGAGCCAATAAAGATCTCCGCCATATGCTCCGACTAGGAGCGATAAGTTGTGCTACTGGAGGGCTATGGTATTAGTTTTAACTTTTACGATTGTCAACTAGATGTACAATTTTATAAAGGAATAAAAAAAATAATGATCGATATTGTACTGTAAAGGGAAGTAGAAATTGTTTTTCAGGTGGTTCCACTTTGAGATTTCACTGTTAAAAAAACCGAAATGTATCTATCTTATGCTCCTCAAGCTCCTTATAACAGAGGACCACTGTATCCTTTCGCTGGATTCCCGGCACAGCAGCATACTTCATTTATTGACGGAGTTTCTTTTTCCTCAGGGATCCGTGTGGTAATAGAGCCCGAAAGATTCGTCCTTTCGTCTCAAGCGAAAATCATTTCAAAGAAGTATGTATCTTAAAAAGCATCCACGTTAGTGTGGGCTAACATTCGTACTTAAGATCTTTTGACCAAATCGGGTAAATCAGCAACTTCCAGAAAGTTCGAGTTTCAAATATTGTCTATTTTTTAATTGCGTCATGAGATCATAGTCGCGTCGATTGGCTTAAGTTATATTTGGCTTAAACCTTAAAATTAAAATCTACTCTGTTAGAAGAGCACCTGGATTGGTACAAACAACTCTGACCCTCTCTTCATCGTAAGGCTAAGAAGACTCCTCGGCGTAAGCAAGTTCTTTCCAATCTTTCGTTTGGTTACACTTAGGTCGTTTTAAAGGCACTTTAGTTGTAATATGAAGCAAAGGGGATCGCTAGTTATCCAGAGGCACACAAAGCACTATCGAACACGAATCTAAGAGGATCGCTCAATATGAAGAGATATGATTAGACTCTTTTCTAACGATGCATTTTGATTTTTACCAAAATACTCTTTAATACAAAGTATAGAAGATCGCTGTTTATAAAAAGATTTAAGAAGTCTATTTTCTACCGTTCTAAAGTTCTCTTATCTTTTGGAGTTTGCAACACATCACAAACCTAAGTAGTTAGCTCTTTATCCGTAGATTCTCAAAGGTACTTTCCTATCTGTGGCCTTATGCAAGCTCTAGGAGATCGCAACATTAGAATAAAGTTTATGCAAAAACAACAGGAAATTGCCTAAGATGAAGTCTTACATAGATGGCAGCTTAATTTTTGGAACCCAAATTGTTTCACGAAATAGAAAAAAAATTAAGATTGCTTTTATAATAAAACTTTAAAAAAATTATTACTAAGTCTAAAAACAGGATAGTACGATCGCGAGCAGTTTTAAGAAGTTTGGTTATATGAAGGTCCTAAAAAACTAAATTCTTATAATTTGGCGTATAGCTTGATGGCAAGAAAGGACTTTGGAAGGGATGTGACATATCATTTGGGGGAATACCAAACCAACGGTCATTCATAACATTTTTCTTTTTGGCAAAAATTGTTGAGTCTGGATGCAAACAATAGCTAAAGGGAGGTTCTTTTAAATTGGTCGAGAAAATCGTTTTTTTTTCTTTTTTACATAAAAAGAATTTTTCGATGGGATTGATATTTGTGGAAATAGAACGTCTTAAAAGCACCGAATCTGCGCACGCTGAGGGACTTTCTAGAAACTTCAAACGCGTTTTTCTCGTAACCATATTTTTCATCAGAATTTGAAGCACAGGTCTTGATATATTGTTCTGATTTCCTTCATTTGAAGCATGTTTGAAAGTATATACAATAATTTTTATACGAACAATATGCATGAAAAATGGTTAAATTGATATTTTAAAGCGAAGTCAAACCAGAAAAAACGAAAACCAAATTTTTTTGTTACGTTTCTGTTAAATCTTCGTCAGAACTCATTCTGATTTACTATAAGCCTTAAGGAATTTCATTAATTTCAATAAAAAAAAAACTTTTTCATTTCATTTTACTACAAGAGGTTGGAGAACTGCAATTTGGGTACGATGTTCTGAGCCAGACGAGACGCCATTTTTCAGCCGCCATTTTTAATTTCGTCGTTTATATGTCATTTCATCATTTCACAAATAATTTCCAAACTTCCTTTTCGGCCAAATTTGAAAGAACATCCCCTTAGAATCACACAATTTTGTGATAATGAGTAAAACTTTAAGTGCATTTGATAGTCGTATTGTCCTGACTGTAACCGGTCAACTAGTTAGTGTTTAAATTTGTGAATGCGGTACATAAAGCAGCTGAGTGTTTTATGGCTTAATCATAATTTTTCATTCACACACACACATAGGCACACAAAACAGGGTGACACAAGTAGAGATAAATTAAAACGCACCTACTTAAGGCATCAAACAGACGGCTACGAGACAGTGAGCTCAATGGCTGCCCACAAATGAGTGAACACACACACATGTAAATAAATATATGCCTTTGTATCTGTGTGAGCGCATGCAAAAAGTTTTTCAAGTGTTAAATGAGATAAAGTCAACATTACACTGTTGAAAGGGTAGTCAGACTCATCTCCTCATCTCACTGGCCACAGGACCTAGCTCAGAGCCAGATACCCAGCCTTGGAGTTGACAGTTCTAAATGCAGACAAGTGTGTAAATGTGTGGGTGTGTGTGCGGGTGTGATTGTGTGGGTGTGCGTGTGTAGGTGTAGTTATACATTTTGGTCTGCCTGTGGCACTTTTATGATAATTATTATAAAAATAAAAATAGCACTCAGTGTCAAAAGTTTTGTTTTATGCTTAAATTATTATTGCATACTTTAGTGCGCATGTTAAGCATTTTCAGTGTCTAAATTGTCTTTGGTCTTATTTATATAATGCTTTAAAAAATATATTTACAACAGCACAATCTCACTCACATTTTGATTGCGCTTTTATGGCACAATGCCCAAACAACTTGAGTTTAAGGATCTGCAAACATTTCTGTAAATCCTTTGACCTTGGCAGCCATTTTTGAGCTTAATTGACTTTCAACAAGCAACATAAAAATGCTCTTGAGTATTCCAAAAATTTGCTTAATTTTGCAACTATGCAAAGCATGCCAGTACTGACTGAGCAAGTAAATATATACAAATATATATAAATATGTATATAAGCCTAGCAAAGAGTTGTTGAGCTGGCTAAATAAATAAGCAAAGTCAAGCGAATTAACAGAGTTAGTTGGGTTTTATTTAGATTTTTGGTAGCATAGACGAAAAGGCCAATAGACATTTGTACGTTGCTTTTTGACCTGGCAACAATTCATTTAATCAGAAGTAACAGATTCAGGTCAGCTGGAAAATTGTTTGTGTTTTACAACATTTATAAAATATGTATTTAAAAGCAAAAGCTAGTTTTTAGCAAGAAAATTCAAAATGTTATGAATGTATGTTATGGAAAATATAGAAAGATTTTGGGCAAAATTATTGGAAAATATTCTAAAAATGTAACCACTGGACGAAGTCGGATTGCCGAAAATGTTTATTCATATTCAATAAAAAAAAAACTTTGAAAGGATAAAGGGATTGAAAATAAGCTGCAGTAGACTCTTAATCACAATTTATAGGAATGTAAAATTTCCTGTTTATATTGCGGTAGGCAACTTGATTTTTGGATTCCGAATGATCTCACGAAATAGAAAAAAGATAAAATTGCCTTTCTAATGAAACTTTAAAAAATTCAAGAAAAGAGCTTGGAAGGGATCTGTAGACACATCATTTGTGGAAGCTCCCAAATATGGTTTAAGCTGGATGCAAACAATAGCTTATGGGGAAGTTCTTTTAAATTCGTTCAACTCTGCCAAATCTTAGCACCGAATGCTCTCTTTTTATCAAGGTTAGACTTAGCTAAGCATAATGCATTAATATTTATAAGGTGTCGGAAAAAATCGCATCGGGCTCACTTTTTATATGGCAGCTATATGAAATAGTGGGCCAATTTTGATAAAACTTCACACAAATATATAAAATATTAGACATTAAATTAAACTGATTTAAATTTGGTTGCGATATTTTAAAAATCCAAAAAGTTTTTCTAACAATAACTTTATTCAATCAAAACGTGCCAGCTGCATATAACTAACATACAAATGCTAAATTACAGGACCGATGCAGCCATAAGCAGCATTCTGTTATAAACTAACATACAAATGTTAAGTTACAGGACCGATGCAGACATAAGCAAAAAGTAAATAAAACTTGAAAATTGAATGAAGAAAAGTGTTTTTGTTATCAATATTTCAGTTAATTAATAATTTTATTTAATTTTCTTAATGCTAGAGGCACCTCGAAAGGAAATAAAAGACTTTTTACTTTGTCACTGCAATTAACAGATTTTGCTGCGGGTGTTGGCTTAAAATTTAAATTTAAAGATAATAAACCAAGACTTTTGCAACAGATTTACTTACTTGTTCAAGAAATACGTAGAAATTTTATGTTTTCTAGGAAACTTAAAATTTATGATTTAGGCACAAAAAAATATTGAAATATGCGCCATGTAAATTCTCGCATCATTGGTTCAAAAGATATTTAATTTCAATAATTAAGAATAATAATATTAACTTTTGAAGTATATGTTAGGCTCTAGTGGAAAGGAAGTAAAATGTACATCACATAGCTACTCCTACCATTAAATTCCAAAATAATTTATAAAAAAAAATGTCACAATATCTCTTGTTTAAATTATCAATATATAATATACAAATTTTCTTATAACAATTATAGTTAATTAGTCAATTAATTATTGCTTATTTACAAATTTTCTTAATCTAATATTGTATAAACAATATTTATTTGTAGCCTGAAGGCCTTCGTTGCTCTGGCTTCAAAACTTTTAATTAACTTAGAATTAAATTTTACTGTGTAATTACATAAATAAATAAATAATATTTATTTACAATGTTGAGCGACAGCCTTTCAGCTGAGATATTTTACATAACATTATGTTATCTTATGTTAGATACGTCCTAACATTTTCAAGCGTATAATAGGTAGTTTATTGTTATATTTATGTATAACAGCTTTTGTTTGTGCGAACACGTGAGTTTATATATTATATAACATGGGGGGTAAAAACTGTTGCAGGTGACCGTTCATTGAATAAAACACTAAATGCGTAGTTTAATTTAAAAATTTATAAATTCTGTTTACATAGCACGTGCGGACTATTCTATCGACTGCTCAATAGCCGTCAAAATATATATTCACTGAACCCATGATGAGAAGAAATTTACAAGGTCCCGCAAGCAATTGGATCGGATTCACATTTTGTATGGTAGTTATTGTGAAATAGTGGACCAATTTTGATCAAACTTTACATAGATATAAGGACTTACATTAAATTAAACTCACAAAAATTTGGTTGCTATATTTTAAAAAATAAAAAAAAAAATTTTATAAACACAAGCAGCATGCTGTAATGAACTAACATACAAATGTTAATTTACAGAACAGATGCGGGCATAAGCAGAAAGTAAATAAAACGCTGACTTTGGAGTGAGTTAACATCAGCACACGCTGTATAAACATTATGTGTATTTTCTATTAAAAATCTTTCATAAATAGAAAAATTAAATTGTATTGGGAAATCGACTTCTTGAGCTAGGTCTGGGACAATTGTTACACTGCAAAACAAAAGTTGCACAAGTTTTGTTTGATAAACTACTTTTAACAGCTCTTGTTTACGAGTTATAGCTTTCGTCAGTAATTCGCTGTGTTTCATTACTAGTTTGCTGATAAATCATAAATGAAACGTGTTTTTTGACGTGACAACGTCTTAAATTAGGTTTGTATGGGAGGCACCATTGAAAAAGTATAACGATAACCGTAACGATAAGTCTAGCGATAAATAATCGTAACGATAAGTGGCATTTTTATTTTTGGTTTGCGCTCTGCTCTTATCTATAAACGAACCAGCGACTTTTTGTGAATCGCAGCAACAAGCAACGCACATTGTCAGCCGCACCGCTTAGCGCTCAGCACCAAACTGGCACTGCTCAAAGCGGTGGCTATTTTTAGTTTTGAGTGAGCGCAACTGATTAACGCCCAGCGGCGCATAGCCTCTGCGGTCTGCCGAAATACTGCATTACCTCCGCAGAAAACGTAATTGATTACAAGCGCTGCGTTTCGTTTGAGGGATTGTAAGCGGAGGCAAATAGAAAAGCAGTGATCTGCCGAAAATCTGCATTACAACTGCGGAAAAAGTAATGCACAAATAGAAACTCGCACTGAGCTACCTTAACAACACAAAATTTTGTTATTTTGTTTGCATGCTAACAAGCATAGTTCGGCCTTTCTTCTGTCAAACCATTCGTTTATACCTTTTTATTTATTATCTACTGCCGAGAAAATTTTATTTTATTAAGAGATACGAAAACGTTAAGTCTGACAACTCGTTTCATAATTTCATGAAATATACGTATAATCTTGATTGCGTATCAAACGTTTCTAAGTCAACAACGTTAAAAGAAACAACCATCGACTTGACTTTCGCAAGACACATTACAGCAGAAACACCTCCTTTCATTTCCTATTTCTCCTATCACCGTCCTATCCTCAACAAAATAACTCAAATAGGAATTAGTTAAGTTTTAGTTTGTATGTACAATGTTTTAGTAAACCAAATATATTTCTATACTTAAAATTTGTGCAATTCTTATTTTCATTCAATTCCTTGTTCCTATTGTGCAATTTAATAATATTCATATCAATAAATATTCTACCGAAAAAAAGACGTTGTCACGTAAAATCTTCGCCCGAAAAACCGACTTTACAGGCACCAGTTTTTAAAGATGATTTCATGCAGCTCCTCTTTAGATGACCCATGCGCATCGTTCAATTTGTGCACACTCTCTCCAACATATGTATATATCCAATGCTTCTGGCTGGTATTCGCTCCAGATGCGGCAATTTGGCTTTTTCGATAAAAATGTGGATCTTACTCCAACTTTGCCAGCGCCCATTCATCAAATGTTAGACGTTGTGGGAGGTCGTGTGGCTTCAATTCATATACTAGCTGTATCTGTGTTTACACACAAATCCTTTCGCAAAATTTTCCACATAGCGGAGTAACATAGGCCCAATTGCACGAATGGCGGCGAATCGATATTTCACGGTCATTACTAACACTGGCGGATACAGCCGCAATATTTTCTTTTGTCCTCACTGTACATATGCGTGTTGCTGGTTTAATGTCCAATAATGTACACTGGATTCGAAATTTAGTCACAAGCTTCCGAATAGCTCCCTCAGAAGGTCAACCAAACTGCCCCTAAAATGGAAGAAGTGCGCGATGCACCTTCTTAAACGAGCATGAATTTTGATGGTCAAATTCAATAATAGTTTGCAAGCGTTGTTCGTTCGTAAGTCGATTCATGCTTAAATTATAGATCAAACTGAACAAGTTTGACAATGACACAAGACACGACTCACGCGTGATCTGTCAAAAACAGTGTTACCAAAAAGATACCAGCAAAAAAATCACCCTTTACTTTCTGACACAATTTAATTAAATCTTATATATAAAATTCTCGTGTCACAATGTTATGTTCCTTCGAAGCTTATAGACTCACGAACGGCTTAACCGATTCGGCTAATTTTGGTCTTGAAATGTTCGTGGAAGTCCAAGGATTGTTTAAGGTTGAGAAAATATAACAAAATGGCGACGAAAATACTAAAAAGGACAATTTGATTTTCCAATACCATTTTTTTTTTAATTTAGGTTGGCATTGTGTACATTGTCAGATTAACTAATATTTTTTAGTTAATAGTTTTTGTCGAAAGAAAACAAAAAAATTATAAACGTTATAAATTTTATTTTATTGAGGCACACAAAATTTTATGAGTATCGGTCCAGCCGTTTCGGAGGAGTATAGTAACTAACATTGTGAAACTAGAATTTTATATATAAGAAGAAACTTATGTTTTACGTGCTATGGGTGTTCTCATGAACGAGTCGATGAATTTAAAATCTGATTTTTGCGTGTGTTAGAGGTCAATGCGGAGGTTTTAACCCTATTGCGATGTGTTTGTGTGAATTGGTTCGTGAGATATACGCATTTTTGTGAATATTGGTTTTTGTGTGAACATACTCCTCCGAAACGGCTAGACCGATCCTCATGAAATTTTGTGTGCTTATTGGGCAGGCCTGAGAATCGGCCAACATCTATTTTTCATACCCCTAAGAGATAAGGGTTGCCACTCCTAACATTCCTGGCAAATCAAGTGAATTTAAAAACTCGGTAGGATAATTTCATCAATTTAAGAAATTAATATTGATTTAGTTATTCATTTCCAAGAAAGTTTTCTTAAGAAGAGAAAGGAATTCTGCGATTTTTGCTTACAATTCATGTTTTGATTTCTATATAAAATACATATGATCAGATCACATAATGCAATTTCGTGAATTCGCCACAAAAATAAATCATTGGAAGAAAATAAAGATCTAGACGAGCGAGCGAAGCGAGCGTGCCGGAGGCCGGCTAGTAATATAATAATATTTAAAAAATTATTTGCCTTTATCTTAATGTTATTGATTAAAAATATTTCAGCTTAGGCAAAATCTAAAGGTTTCTATTATCTATCCAATATCCGATGAAGTTTATAATGTAATGATATTATGTAATGTATTGTAGAGATTTTAATGTAATGTAACAGTGTTTGGGTCTTCATTTGAAAAATTGAGTATGATTTTACTTTTATACCAATATTGGATTATAACCTTTTCCATTTATCGGTTGATTGTCAATAAAATAAATATTCGAAAAAAAATGTTATTTTAAATGAAAAAATTTATTTTGAAACCCACAAATTGTTACAAAACTTGATGTAACAATAAAAAAGCAGCCTGCGGCAGGTATACAATAAAATTTTAAAATTTATTAAAAATATTCAATGAATTTTTTATTTACTCATGTGTTGGCCGTTTAAATATTTCCCTGATTGAATCACAAACATAGACCCATGACATATGTACATTACCACACCTATGTAACATGCTACATATATACGTTTGCAAGCATATAGTATATAAAGTTAAAAAACCAAAAGGTAAATGATAATTTCGATTTATTGAATATTGCAACAAAGCTTTGAACAATGTCAAGTCAAATGGAAATGAAAATGGAAAATGGAGAAAGGAAAATGATTCTGGCTGGCTGGCATTGTGAAGGACGTTGCCAACTTTGCAGCTACTTCGGCTGTTGCGTTTATTAGCTTAAATGGCAAACAGGAAATGTTACGCCACCGGATATAAGGCAACACGACACTGACAGATACACAGATACACTGACACACAGGCACACAGATACACAAGGACCTCCCTTGGATACGCTTGGCACTGATGATGAGGCTGGAAGCAGCCTCAAGTTGTAAAGTCAAAAGCAGCAACTGGCAGTGCATAAAACTTTGAAATGACGTTGACATAGCCAAGAGCCAGCTCCGAGTAAATACAGGCATACCAAGATGCTTATATATAGTATATAGTTATATATAGTTGTTAGCTTGTTGGCTTGTTTGTTTGTGTGTGTTAGTTGCAACTGTCAAGCATTTAAATAACTTGCGTTTAAATGCTCTTGGCCGTCATTGTCAGAAAGTTGTCAGCTTGTCATTCAGTTTGTCCATCACTTCTTTACTTTCACTTATTTAGTTGCTAAGCTTAAGTCAGGTCAGAGCATATATATATATATATATATATTATATACTATACATATATGCAATTGGCTTAGTATGAACTGCTTAATTATTTAGTTACTTGCAGCACATTGTTCTTGTTCTACTTTGCATACATTATATATGTGTTTGTATATAATTTCTTTTGAATGCCTTTGGCGCTAAGTCGGCTAATATATAAAAACGCTTTTATCGGCTTAGCTTTAACTTGAGCAAGTGTGACGGCTCTTTAAAGGCCAACAAGGCGTATACGTAACGTAACGTAATTGTTATGGCCCAAAACCAGCCAAACAAAAACAAGAAAAATTAATTAAAATGCTGGAGCGTCATATTTTTTATTTCCCACATATATACGTATGTATATAGTATATAATGTTTTATAATTTTTTTTTTGAGTTCAGAAAATCGCTTAATTATATTAGCACACATTAAATGCGGCATTGACACCGGGGCGTAACCCCTCACGTACACACACCCACAACTCCTGCAACAGTCCCAAAAAAAAAACAAAGAGAAGGATTTAACATTCATGTACTCTAATGCAGAGTACATCTATTTGGTCATGTTAGCCAAACCAAGTAAGTCGATATTTTTTGTGCTGAACCTGATACCAAAACTACTTTTAAAAGTATCTAATAAAATCAAGATTTTGCACACAAATAGTCTGGATCTCAAAATTGTTTCTTAAGCCCAAAAGTTATTCTGAGCCCAGAAAACAATTCCTCAATGTCTTAAGTTTTAAGCTAGGGACCCTTCTAAAAGTTGTTCTTCCTAAAATTCCATTACGCTAGTCGACGATGAAGAATCTCCAGATATGAAACTTATATTTTATGTTAGGGCGATTTTTCAGCGTTCAAAATCCGTTTTTTTTCTAGGACTATTTTAGTGAAAAAACACCTTTTTAAAAAATGGGTTGCACATATGATGGAATTTTGAATTACTTTTCAAAGGTTTAAAACGAGCTATAAGAGGATAATAAAAAAATGGATTTTGAATGCTGAAACATCGCTCTAACATAAAATATTATGTTATCATCTCTGGAGAAAAAAAAACGTGTGAAATTTGTCGACTAGTGTTATTTATGTAGAATGTTGCTAGGACATAAAAAATAAGTGTCTTAAATATTTCAACTTTTTAAACCTATTCGGGCTTTGATGGGGTGTCCTAGGGAGATTATGGATCCGAACTAAAATAGTATAGAGTATAGAATTCAGAAAACAAATTTTCTGAAGCGTTTTCAAATACTATTTAGATTTCATTATAATAAGAATTGATGTATTATATTATCAATAATTTCGAAGGAAGAGAAACTTGCTTTAAGATTTCTTAAAAAACTGTGGAAATAAATCAATCATTTTTTTTTTATAATTAAAAGATATATTGCGCTTCAAATCAGAAGCTAATCTATAGCAAATTCTTGCGAAAAACCAGAAAAATAACATGTTTTAAAAAAAAAACACAAAAATATATAATAAGTAGGTATTTATAAAAAAATATACTTTGAAATATAATAATATATAGTAAAAAATGTAGTACAATCAAAGCGGTGCCCGACATTGGAATACCTTGTACTTTTTTCTCGAAAAAATATTTTCTGCATATTCATACTAAGAACATTTCAATTGGAATTATTACTTTTTTGTTGAAAATCGATATTTATTCGTATAAGTTCCTTAAATTTTTACCCATTACAATAAAACTCGAACGTTGCGTCAAAAAAGGTATTTAAAATATATGAGGTAAATTTTTGATATGTTGAGGGGTGTGGGAAAACACACGGTATCTCGATTGCGAAAGTTGGGGCATCCGCATCGATTAAATTTGGATGTAGATTTGTTCATTAGAGCCACATCAATCAGGATACCAAAAATTGTTATTCTAGATCACTTGTAACCATAATTAGGAAGATAGCGATTGGGGGGGAACAAAAACTTCATCTTCTCAGGAAATATGCGCACCAATTGGTAAAGTTTGGTGTTTCTAGCTCTTCTAGTTTCCGAGATCTAGGCGTTCATTCGGACGGACGGACGGACGGACATGGCTCAATCGCTTCCCGAGGTTATGATAAGCATTTTGATATAAAGGACTTGGGGTCTAACGCGCTTCCTTCTGTCCGTTATATACATTGTACAAATCTAGTATACCCTTTGTACTTTTTAGTACGGGGTATAAAAATATAATACTTCGAATCCTTAGATTTCATTATAATCACAAAATACTTTGGGAAAAATTCGAATCAAAGTCCAAAGGAAGCATATATAACATTTTTATTCAACTATCGATACACAATACTTAATCCAAATTTTCTGATCAATATTGTTTCAATATTTTAGGACCTTAAATAACACTAGCTTACATGAAAAATTAACCTACGTAAAAAAGTTTTATTTTAGGGTAATTTTTAATCGAAATAACAACCTTTTTTTCCTTAAGCATCGTTTTCGAGATTTGTGTTACGAAAAATATTTCGACACTTTTTTCAGTTAATAGGCAATATTTGTAAACAAAATTAAGTATCGACACGAAAGATGAATAAAAATCGAATTCAAGAGCTCTTTAAAGTGATATATGATAAGTAAAAATATGAAATTAGCAAGCTAAGTCGAAAAAAATGTTAATACGTAAAATCGAACAATTTTCAAATTGCAAGTTTTAGGCAAAAATTTTTTAAAATTTTGTTGCGCTTTTGGTTTAAAGAGAATTCTTTGGAGAACATTTTGAGTCAAAAATTTTGAATAATTACTGCTTAAAAAATTTTAGACTTTTTTTTCTATTATTGGGACTCACTTGTAAATGAAATCAGAATTAGTCCCAACTAAAAAACGGCTTTATAATACATAGAAAAATGCAAAGACCTTAACTCTCATAATATTTAAAATAAAAAAATAATTTTTATTTTTTACTTTTCTTATTAAAATTGAAAAATATCTCATATTTGTTGAAATAAAAATAAAAGTCCTTAAATATTAGCTTCATATTCCTTTCAAACAAAAATGTTTAATTTTACTACGATTACTTTCTCCTTAAATCGATATATATGCGGGTCAGTTTTTCCCGACTTTCTTCGATTTTAAAGACTTCAATAGTAACCACGTCAAATTTTATTGCCAAATTCCGACTATCGAAAAAAAATGTTTAATTTTACTAAGATTACTTTCTCCTAAATCGATATGTGCGAGTCAGTTTTTCGCCGACTTTCTTCGATTTTAATGATTTTTACTAACCAATAGTAACCATGTCAAATTTCATTGCAAAATTCCGATTATTTATCGAGTTACCGATAGCTGAAAATCGGGTTTTTCATTTTTAGACTTATCTTTGACAAGCCAAAGTGAATCTATACGCTTAAAATTAAACATTAAAACTTTTTTTTTTTTAAGTGAGATATCACTTTTGAATTTTAAAATTAAAAACAAAAAATGATAAAAAAAGATTAATTTTTGTTTTTTAAACTAAATATTTCAATATTTCAATAATATCAATATCTTCTTGCGTTAATAGGAGACATGGCTTGACAAAGAAAAGTCTAAAAATGAAAAATCCAATTCGCAGTTATCGATAACTCGATAAACAACCGAAATTTTTAGTTGAAAAATTAAAATTTTTGTTTAATTATTGGCTAGTTATCCATAAGTCAATAATTTTGCGAATAAAATTTGACTTGGTTGGTTAGTAGCTTTACCAAATATCTAAAAATCATCCAGATCGGCTCACCTCTTTTCGCCGATATATATTATAAACTATATATATATATAAAGCAGAAGTGTCAATATGAAAAACCCATGTTTTAGCTATCGATTTTCAACAAACAATCGGAAGTTCGCAAAAAAATTTGACGTGCTTATTATTGGTATCAAATATCTAAAAATCATCAAAATCGGAGAAAGTCAGGAAAAAAGACGCCCAATTCACTTATTTTCGCCGATATATTTTATACGATAAAAAAAAAACCAAAATCACTTATCGAAGTTACCTTTGACTTAGGGTATAAAATATTTGGCTTCGCCAAGACCAATTTTTAATGATTTCTTTCATTTGGGGATTTATTTGTTGCCGCTCATAAAATGGAAATGTTTTTTTGTCACGCCATTTTCTTTTTTTTATTTTTTTTTTGGCATTTTCGTGTCATGATTTGACAACAATACCAACGCATATTTCCTTGTCTGTGTGTGTGTGTGTGTGTGTTGTGGTATGTGGAAAATGCCTCTTAGACATCTTTTTGCACTTTTAAAAGATTGCCGAGTTTTGCTTTTCCATTTGCTTTAAATACAACTGAAGCGCATAAATCGACGTTTAGTCTGGAAAAATCAGGAAAATTTTTGTGTCAAGTTTTGGCATGTTGATTTAGTTGTTGCCTTTTGTTATTGTAGTTCCCCCCCGATATACCAAATATGTACTCGGTACTTGCTGTAAGGTAATTGAAGTTGTAAAATTGTTGCTTGGCCTTCATATGCTGATGCCGAAAACTTGTTGAGGAGAACAATGCTGGCAAAGATTGGGACCAACACATCAATCAGGCTTACGCAGCCACATAAGCTGCCACGCCCATTTGGTTACCCGCTGTGCCATGCTTTGTTGCCCTTTGTATATCAGATGATTTATGCCTTGCCCCAGCCCTTGGCTAAGTTTTGGACCAAATACAGCATTATTATTGCCTTTTCATGTTTTCACATTGCAGGTTGGAGAAATAATAAAAATGAGTCGCAGGGAGTCGCAGCTTATGTACTCTTTTATGTTATATAGTATACTTTGAGCGAAAATTTTTATGTAATTCATTATAAGTAATTTTGGAATATTTTAGGCTTGAAATTTTGCTTAAAATGAGTTCATAGGAGATGAGAATGTTTGTCCTTAATCTGTTTAAGGTTGTGCCAGACAGCTTTTTAAACTAATTATGTTGCGTCAGATTTAAAACGAAATATCATGAATGAAAGTTTCAAAATAAAAAAATGCAGTTATTTAAGTTATATTAGCTTAAGTTTAACAATTTGCATTATTTTCCATAATATGTAGTTTAGGGTGGACCGATTTTTATCGGCATAAATGCGCTCAGCGATTTTGTTTTTTTTGTCCAATTTTTAAGAATTTTTCCCAAGATAACTTGGGTCTAAAATGAATTTCGAGTTGTTCACTATTTCAAAATATTCAATAATCGACTTAGACCATCCATTTTCAAGGCCAAAACGCGATTTTTTTTCTATAGCCGAATGTGTAATTGGTGTTTTAGGGGTCTAGGAATCCATTTTTGAAATATATTTTTAATTTGGCGAGCCACAGATTTGTGTTTTTTAAAATTAAAAAAATTTTGTGAAAATTAAAATTTTTCTTATCAACTGAAATATTATCATTTGGCTTATGAAACTCAAAGAAATTATCATTTTATTGCCAAAGGGAAATGGTATGAAATCCTTTAATTATTCACTAAAAACCAGCCACGATGATATACAAAAATTTATATTATCTATCAAATTTATTCAGGGCTCCAGATAAATTTCCCTACATATATCAATATATAAAAAAAAACTTATGTTTTATTGTTACGGATGTTCTCGTGAACACGTCGATGAATTTCAAATTTGATTTTTGCGTATGTTAGAGGCTGTCAATACGGAGGTTTTAAGCCTATACCTTTGGTCGTAGAGAAAAAATCCGGTCCAGGGGGAAAAGTACCGGCTCCTCTATTAAACTTTCACAGTGACTAACGACAGTACGACTGTAATTAAACCGGACGCCTTAGATAACTTGAGCCCGGTGCGAACACGCCCCTTTCCCACTCTTGATGGGCCTTCCGATACCTATTGTTAATACAATAGGCAATATATATATAAAATAATTTTTATAATATACTAGTGAGCCCGGCAGACGTTGTCCTGCCCAAACTTTTTGAATACTTTTAAAGTGAAGAAACATATTAAAATTCTCTAGTTAGCTTATCTGAAAAAATATAAGATTTTTAGATTAGTTTGTAGCTTGATTCAAACTTGCAACATTATTAGTCGAATGTCGCGCTTAACGGGACAGTCTTAACGTTCTTCGGCAGTAACATTAGTTTGATACTTGCTTTGTTGCATTTCGTCCAATTGAAATACATCATGCCATGATCGATTAGGAGACGGTATTCCCAATTGTCCTCATGCTTTATTAGCACTCGCCAAGTATAAATCTTCAATATGCATTAAAGCTTCATTGTAAGCTTCCGGCGTAAATTCCATCACTGGATTACGTTTTGCTTGACGTAAAAAAATATCTTCTGATAAATAATCTTGATATTTTATCCACAATTCAGGTGGATTTGATGGAAAACACGTTGCCAAAATAATCGCAAATAGAACACGAATTTGATATGAATGAGCAGTAATAGCAGCATCTGCTAAATTTTGATCCCTGTGCAAATCATTTGCCAACAAATTCAACATGCCTCTCGATACGTTGCACACAATACGTCATTCATTGTTCTCAATGATTGAAACGATGTTGGACCTCGAACATTGATTAACAACATTGCCATGAACAACGATCACGCTAAAGCCGCGCGTGCACGGAGCGCTAATATGACATGAACTTATCAGCGCGGTCAGCTGCATTTCAGCATCAGCTTATGCACGCTGTGAACGCTATCTCAAAATTGTTGCCAAAAGTCTAGGCCCTTTATTTTTCAGCCGGCCCTCGTACCAAGCACGTGTCTCAGCTCGTAGGATTTACGACCTAAATGAATGGTGCTGAAAACTGCCAGGAGTTTTTGCAAAGCTACAAAAGTTGCTCCTTTATTCAGGCTGCATTTTGCAAATTATAATATTGTGTGTATATAATATTCTGTGTTTGGTAAATGTGTGTGTAAGTTTGATGTGTTTTTTGTATGTAAAACTATCCAGACTAACGTTCGTATTGCTTATTTCTAATTGCAACAAGAACTAAGCATCTACGAACGTTATGTTATGGATATTACAATATCTATATATATCTGTAGTGTATCTGTTAGTTGTAGGTTTGTGTGCTATATACATTTTACAAGGCATATTTGGTGTTTATAACGGGTCCATTTTGTACCATGGCATCCTTATGAATCTGATACTGCAGTTTGGCTTCCCCTAATGGCAAGTTTTGTTTAATAGTATTCCCAATGGCGAGAACGGCCTGTTCGTTGCTCGCGTTTCGAGTCCAGAGAGCTGCGAAAAAAAATAGTTAATAATGGAACTATATATGTATACGATCATACAACTTACAAAGTTTATTGGACTTGCTGCGTATGTTAATAACAACACCACAAACCTCATCGGTGCATTCGTAGAGGTTTCCTATAACACTCAGCAACTGCGGGGTTAGAACAAAAACAAAATAGGCTTTTACAACATTGTTTGATTAAATTACAGTTTTTCAAAAATTACCATTTGTTGCCACATTACATCAGTATTATTCGGAAGTTTATCCAATAGGATAACCCAACGTCCACCTTTTTGGTTATTTTCATCCTCCCACATTGGACTAATCAGAAGAAAACAAAATGAATACAAACTAAGGCACAGAACAAGCAACTTTTCAGCAACTTACCGTACACCCTGCTTAAAAACCATATAGTCGTTCATGGGTTTCAAGTGTGATGGTGGTTTGATAAAATAATATACGCTATAAAGACATTTGCGAACATACTCGTATACTACATATAAATACAAAACTCATAATACGCACCTGAAAAAGTCCTCAACGGTGTTAAAACTGGTTATTTCGTTGAGACTGTCGCTCCAGGACTTGGTACGATCATTCTCCCAGTGCCATAATGTCCAGATGTTGTTTAAAGGATGCTTAAAATTCAACTCATGGTCTATGAGACGCACAACGCGATTGATGGAAGGCTTAAATTCCTTCAGCTCTTCTTGCTCCAATGCTGCGTTGAAATTGTTTACGGAAAACATTTTTATTTTCTAAGTATTGAATAAAATTATAAAACCGATTTTTGTTAAGAATTTGCGTGCTGCTTCGACGAAAGCTACGAACTGAATAATAAAATGAATTTATTTTCTAGCACGTATATGATACAAGTGACAGCCTTCAATTGACAGCCCTGCAAGTTATCGATAATAAACGATAACATATTTTTGATACTTTAAGGTGACCTTATCATGTAAAAGTTCAAATCAGTGTTGTATACGGATTTTTGAGTATTCTATTGATTGCATGCTGATTTATAAGAAATAAGGTTTTTTCGTCGAATATAAGAAAGAAAAGAATTCGTTGTATGTAGTGTGACCAACTCAAGTTTTTAGCGAAACCCTGACATTTCAAGAAAAAAGTACTAAACTTCTGAACATTTGAAAACAAAACTGGCCACTTTTTTTTTTTTTTAGCAAAAAAACGTTATTATTTAACTTAAATTTATTAGACGATTAGTGATAATTATATAATACTAGTGAGCCCGGCCGACGTTGTCCTGCCCAAACTTTTTGAATACTCTTAAATTGAATAAACATAGTACGATTCTCTACTTAGCTTATCTGAAAAAATATAAGATTTTTAGATTAGTTTGCAGCTCGATTCAAACTTGCACCATTATTAGTCAAATGTCGCGCTTCACGGGTCTGTCTTAACCGAATTCTTTCACGTTCATTGCGATCTTCACGTTCCGGGGCAGTACGATTAGATTGATAATTAATTTGATTCGTTGCATTTCTGCCAATTGAAATACATTATGCATTGATCGAGTATGAGACAACATTACCAATTGTTCTAATGCTTTATTAACCATCGCCAAGCATACATCTTCAATATGAATTAAAGCTTTATTGTAAACTTCCTGCGTAAATTCCATCACTGGCTTGCGTTTTGCTTGACGTACTCGAATCAAAATATTTTCTGATAAATAATCTTGATATTTTATCCACAATGCAGCTGAATTTGATGGAATACATGTTGCCATAATAATCGCAAATAGAACACTTATGTGATATGGATGAGCAGTAATAGCAGCATCTGCTAAAGACTGATCCCAGTGCAAATAATTTTCGAACAAATTCAATTTTTGACATACCTCTCGATAAGTTGAACACAATACGCCATTCACTTTTCTCTATGATTGAAACGATGTTGGACCTGGAAAATTGATTAACAACAATACCAGACTTTGTATATATGGATATATATTCCGATATTCACAAAGATGTTTATATCTCACAAACCAATATACACAAATACATCAAAACAGACTTAAAACCTCTGTATTGACAACCTCTAATACACGCAAAAATCAGATTTGAATTTCATTGACGCGTTCATGAGAACACCTGTAACACGTAAAACATAAGTTTCTTTTATGTATGTAGATTTACGTCTTTAATGCCTACAAGCCAAGTATACTTCACCTAGAAGCAATCCCACTCCAAGTTTGTTTTTTTTATAGCGATCGAAGTATCTGCAACTTTTTTTTTTCTTGTTTTGGTAGCAAGTTCTAGAACAGGTACAAACATTTCGAGAAATGTTAAAGTACTGGTAAAATGTAATTTGGAAAAATCGGATTTTTGTGATCTTTGACCTTAAATATCTGGAGACAGGGTCATGATACTCATTGCTACTTCAAAAGAGCTTAAAATGTCAGAGCTCACTTTGGAACTTTATAGTTAAAAAAATTAACAGCTAAAAAATATTCTTTTTTTTTGTAATTCAATTTAAAAAACTCAGCGATATTTTTTTTAGGATTATTTTTATTTCCGATCTGTCTATTGATATTTAACAAATTTGCTTTTATTATAAATATAACAGGGTTTGTTATGCTCCAGTGAGCATAACTCCAATCTAGTTAAATTGTATATAATTCTATTATTATTATTATTACATATTATTTACCGAACTCTATATATTATAAAAATCGATCTGGAAGGTCCAGAACATGAAATCTCTTCAGACGTCTAACGACCAAACTATTATCTAGAAGATTAATTGCCAGCGAGTTTTCATGATTTGACAGTTTCTCTAAATATCTTCTCGATGATTTTAATATTTCGTCTTTTACGTAAGGAACATTTAAGCCTTGTGTATTTCTTGGTTGGTTAAACTAAACTATATATGTTTCTTAAAGTTATAGATTGGTATATTTGCAAAAACTCAAAGATGAAATCAAAAATATATATATTGTATTGGAACATATCCATTACTCGGGCATTAATGCACTTTTGCATTTCTGCTTCACACCGCAAACTAATTTGTTTTACCAAGATGGTGCCGAATCCAAATGACAAAACCTTGATTTTAACATAACTTGGCTCCTCCTTACGATTTTATGGACCATACCCAACTTGTACCATTATCTTTGTTACTATTGCAGTAAAGAAGCAACTATTTTCGAAATTTTCCTTATTCGCAACAAACAACCAGTCAAAGCCCATAATGCTCTTTATTGCTGTAAGAGTATAGAAATGTTGAGAAGAATTTTTAGTAGCTTTACAAAATTTGCCTTTGTCTGTCGAGCAAACAATGCGTATAATGCAATGGACCAGCTTCAGTTGTGTGCACATTTGAATGCCCGCCCCCTCTCACTCTCCCAAGTACTATGTCTATGTGTGTGTGTATCTGTGTAAAGTGTATGTGTGTCTGTATATGTATCTGTGTGCCCTCCTGTGTTAGCTTTAAGTTTTGTGCAGTACATGCTTTTGAATAATGGACAGCTTACTTGGGCATTAAGCTGCTTTCAATAAAAGCAACGACAATGACATTATACAACAACAACAACAACAACCCAGACCCAAAAACATCTTCAGCAGGACAACAACAAAAATGTTGATTTGAAAACTCAATAAACTTTGCTCTGGACAACACAAAGCAAACAATGTCAGATACAAAATGTCTCCCACTCCGACATTTTACTTTGGTCAGTTTGTTTATCAATTTTTTTCTATATTACCATATATTTGTTATGTATTTATTTCAAAAAAATCAATTTTAAACTAAGACAAAACAAACAAAAGTTGTTTTTGTATGTATTAAATGTATCTACTATGTACATTGTTTATTGAGTGATGTTGACGTTTGTCACGTACTACATTAAAATAGTCCAACTAGATACATAGTATATATATACTACTACTATGTATAAGTATTTTTGGATGTATCTTTATACAAAGGTTAAAAACTTTTTAACTGACAAGAGCGACAAGTAAACTAGACAACTTTTAAGGCAACATTGGGCAACGGAGCATGGTTTGATTCTTGTGAAAAAATATGTGTAGGACTCGAGCTGTTAAAGCTCGAATCGGTCCAAATAAAAGCGCGCACTTCTTACGTTTTTTCTTCGTAACACACTTTACAGTTTATTTTCATTAATAGTTCATTACAATATCGTTCAATTACTTTATTATTTTTATCCGCGTAACAATTTCACGTCTTAATAGTAACGCTGCTCTCTTAAAACTATCGCCCTGCTGCTTTTGTGCTGCCAACTTCTTCTTTAACCCTGCCAACTCCCTCACTTGACGGTCAGCTGCCGAGCTGCCAACTTCCTAGCTTTATGGTCAGCTGCTTAGCTGCTAACTGCCAATCCCACATTCGGCCATCCTACTTCCGTATTCGTCCCGAATAATGGACACCATTTCTTCATATACTCGGCTACTGTATTCGTCTTATTAGGTCCTTCGCTTTCTCCAACCTTTTCGACAACATACCTGCCATACCTCAATTTGCGCACCACCTTGTACGGTCCTAAGTATTTTCTCTTTAATTTTAACCCTGGCCCAAATTGTGTACGTTTTATGGCTACCATGTCATTAATTTCATATTCATTTTCTTTCTTTCTGTTCTTATTATAGGTTCTACGATTCTCTTCTTGCAACTCTGCTATGTTGTCTTTTGCCATTCGGCGGATCTCATTTTTCTCTTCCTGCAACTCATTTATCAATTCTTCATCAAGCATATTTCTGAGCTCCTTGTCGTATTTTGTTCTCATTTCCAGTCCAGTCAAAATTTTGAAGGGGGATACTTTTGTGCTTCTAGGGGGTGACGTATTAATAAACTGCTGAACTCTACCTACACTCTTATACCAAGCTTTTGGGTCTTCAACATTTAGCTTTGTTAACAAATTAATTACCGTACGATTAATTCGCTCTACTTGTCCGTTCCCCCGCGGAACTCCAGTTGCAATCAGTAAATGTTGAATATTTCTGAGCTCACAAAATTTCTCGAAAACACCAGAAGTGAACGCTGTTCCCCGATCTGTGACCATGCAACTTGGATCTCCGAACACCTCAGACTGTTTCTGTAAACGATCAATTACCTCATCTGAGCCTGTTGTCTTAGTGGGATATAGCCAAACAAATTTTGAAAAAGAGTCAACAACCACTAGAATGTAATTATATAACTTCTTAGTTAATTCCATGGGGCCAATATGATCAATATGGTAGGTTGTCAAGGGTTTGTCTCCTTTATTGATAACGTTCAAAAACCCTTCTTTACGTCCTGGCTTCATCTCGCTTACAATGCACTCTAGACACGATTTTATGATATTTCCGACCTTACTAGACACATGCGGTATAAAATAATCTCTTTCTATTAAATCAATAGTTTTCTTTACTCCAAAGTGACCCTGACGATGAGCTACTGTTATTATTTCTCGTTCCATGCTGGATGGTATGACAATCAGCTCCTTAGTGGGATCCTTATACAACACACCACCCTGCATATAAAAGTCTTCATAAATTCCCTGTTCTAACAATTTAATGATAACACTTATCCAGTCATCCAACAATTGAGCCTGCTTTATTTTATTTCTCAAAGAATCCTGCATTAAAAAGCAATGTACTCGACTCAATGCGTCCACATGTTTCATTCTGGTTCCCGAGCGATGCTCTACTGTGAATTCGAAGTCTTGTAAGAAAATTGACCAACGTGCGACTCTTAATGGAACATCTTTTTTATTAACCGTCATTGCAAAAGCGTTACAATCTGTAACTATTTTAATTCTCAGTCCAAGTACATATACTCGCCACTTCTTAAGGGACTGAATTACAGCCAAAACTTCCAACTCATAAGACGTATATTTTTCCTCTGCTGGTGTTGTTTTACGACTCAAATACTCTACTGGATGAAAATTTCCATCTTCAGAATCTGCCTGCAATAATATTGCGCCATACCCATACATACTCGCGTCACAATGGATCTCTGTTATGGCTTTTGGGTTGAACAATCGCAGCACTGGTGGACTCGACAAACATGCCTTTAGGTGATTAAATGCAGCTAATTTTTCACAATCCATTTTAAAATCAACATTCTGTTTCATCATATCTGTTAAGGGCTTGGCTATTATAGCAAAATCTCTGACAAACCTCCTGAAATATGATGTTAAACCTATAAAGCGCTGAAGCCCTTTCTTATTCTTCGGAAGCGGGAAACTTTCAACGGCTAAAGTCTTCTCTTTTGAGGGCTTGATTGTACCATTTTCAATAATATAACCCAGAAATTGAACCCTACGTTTCAAAAATTGACATTTTTTCCACTTGATTTGTAATCCTGATCGACTTGCCAAGCATAATACCCTTTTTAACTTAGTCAGGCCTTCTTCCTCGTCGGCTGATGGTATGATGAGATCATCCATGTACAAAACTAAAGTGCCATCTTCAATAAGCGGTCTTAAAACAGCGAAAATATATCTCATAAACACGGCTGGGGAATTGGAGATTCCAAATGGTACAACATTGAACTCGTACTGCCCATTTTGTGTGACAAATGCGGTATATTTACGCGAGGCTTCCTCTACTGGGACATGAAAGAACCCATTGCATAAGTCTAAAGTCGTAAAAACAATTCCCTTCTGAAGTTTGTGCAACACATCGTCAATTAAGGCTGTTGGAAAATTATCTCTTATTATCTTCCGATTTAACTGCTTATAATCACAACATAACCTATCCTTGTCTTTCTTTTCAACCAAGACAACAGGGGACGCGTATTCAGAAACACTATTGCGAATGATTCCTTCAGTAAGCCACTCCTTTACTTGCTTGTTCACTTTTTCTTGAGCGGCATATGATAAACGTCTGGGTCTTTGGAAAACTGGTATCTCGTCCGTCAGAATGAGCTTCATCTCAACTGGTGATTTATCTGGTTTTACTGGCTTATATTCTTTTATAATATCCAACACCTGCATTTTAATTTCTCTATTCAAGTGTTCAAAATCTATCTCTTGTTCAGAATATAAAGGTTCTTCTGCCATTATTTGTTGAAAGGGGTGTTCGCTGTGTGTTATTTCTCTTTTTGGTAAATCATCTTTAGGTCTATGGAAAGTTGCTCCACTTTTGCTCAAGGTCATGTCCAATGAATCTAACACGTCGTTGCCAATTATACCATTGTAAAGAGTATCCTCATCTCTGACTACGTGGAAACAAATTCTTAATGGGATTTGTCCCAACTCTGTATCGATTTTGAAAGATCCCAAGGTATATATCTTAGAGTTCCCTATACCCCCAACTACTTTTATCTCTGGATTTAACGACACGGGATACGCTTGCTTGTATGTACTCTCTCTAAGGGTACAAATATCGCTACCCGAATCAATATAGGCAGAAATCGATTGATTTCCAATACGGACATCTGTAAAAGTTCTGTTTGATACGTTTTGTGTTAGCTGTTCTACGCTCCTCTTGGCTCTTTTATCGTCCTTACCGTCTTTTAACACCTTGTTTTCGCATTGATTAGCTTTATGCCCTGATAAATTGCATTTAAAACATTTTATATTTTCGCTGCAGTTTCTAGCTAAATGATTTTTACCTCCGCACTTGAAACAATGGAAATCGTTTTTGTTTACTCCTGGCAGTACGCACGGAACTTTTTCATATTTTGCTCTTGGCTTAAACTCTTGACTTATTGACATCTTCTCATAAACAATTAACTTATCTCGCAGCTCTTTGAGATCCGTAGCCTGGTACAACATCATTTTGTTCTGCTTAGAATCCTGAATGCCTTCAATTATGTACTCAATGATACTCTCTTCATCTAAGTTTGATTTCTTTGCTATACTTTTCATTGAATAAAAATACTCTATTAAGGACTCACTCGTTTTCTTCTTCCTATTTTCCAACTGTTTGTGTACCTGCTTTATTGTCAACTTAACTGAAAACTCTTCTATTAGCGCGTCTTTAAGTGTTGTCCAATCAGTAAGACCATCTTCGCTATGCACAAATAATTTTGCGGCACCTTTTAACAACTGTCGCCCATAAATAAACTTCTGTAAGTCATTCCATTGTACCGTAACTGCTATGTTTTCAAAATCTGTTAGCCACTCGTTAATATCTCTCTGACTACTCCCATCAAAATCGACTAAAGAGTCCTGAACGTCTTTAAGTGTAAAAGTCATCGTGTTTTTTGATTCTGATATTTCACTCTCGTTAATTAAATTTGTATCAACTGTGCCTTTGTATACTGATTCGTTGTTCTCTATCTCAAAATGACTCATCAATCTGTCTTGCAATTCACACTTTCGTCCTTTTTGCGGTAATCCCAACTCCTTAAGTTTTGCCTTTAACCCCTGTACGTTCAATTGTTTTATCTCGTCGTGCAGCATAAGGTAAAATAATTATAATAATTATACATAAGCAGACAAAATTAACGTTAAGTTGCTTATTTTCACTACCTTAAGACTTAACTAATTGAAAGTTATTTAAAATTATTTGAATCATCAACTAAGTTACTTTCTCTGCTAAATTCGTTTTTTTTTTTTTAAATACTTGCTATTTAATTTAGAGTTTTGTGAGTCATCTATCGCCCTTGCTTCGTCTCGTCGTTGTCCTCTTCTTGTTTAGGCCTTTGCTGGCCCCACCTCTCTTCTTTTTGTTGCAAGAACTGCTTCTCTTTTTTTTTTTTTGATCAATACTGCTTGAAGACTGTCTGATCTGCTTCTGCACTACTCCTTGTTGGCGCAAAACTGCTTCGTACGCCGTTGCTTCTTGTTGTCACAAGAACTGCTTGTCGCCCACTTCTTATTTTTGTCGCAAACGATCTGCACGCTTGTCGCAACCAACTTGTAGTTTGCCGCTGCACATGTGTACATACACACACGAATTCGGATAGTGCCGTCGGTCTGTGTGTATGTATTTCTCTGCCCCGTTCAAATGTGGCGCGAATATACTTCGTCTTTTTCTGTAGTTATTTTCTGCCACCGTCTTTCTTTCTCTCTCTGTCACAAAAATTTGTGCGTGTTGCTCTGTCGTCTTTATACGCTTCTCTCTCTGTCACACATATTTGTGAGTGTTGCTCTGTCGTCTTTACTTCTTTTGCTCTGTCGTCTTTATACGCAAATTTTTAACTGCGCATTTTCTCGTCGTTTTCGTATTTTTCGTTCACTTGTATGTGTGAATTTCACAACTCGCACTGACGCTTGCTTGTTTGTTCTCGATCATTGTATGTGTGAATTTCACAATTTTTTTTGTTCAATAAAATTTACGCTGTTTTACAAAACATTGCAGAAAAATTTAGCGATTTTTGCCTCAATGCTAATGTTAAGCGATCCTCACACACTTTGCAGCCTCAGACGATTTGTTATTTGTTACGTCTTATGTAATTATAATCCATCCCGGTTGAGCCCCCAAAATTGTAGGACTCGAGCTGTTAAAGCTCGAATCGGTCCAAATAAAAGCGCGCACTTCTTACGTTTTTTCTTCGTAACACACTTTACAGTTTATTTTCATTAATAGTTCATTACAATATCGTTCAATTACTTTATTATTTTTATCCGCGTAACAATTTCACGTCTTAATAGTAACGCTGCTCTCTTAAAACTATCGCCCTGCTGCTTTTGTGCTGCCAACTTCTTCTTTAACCCTGCCAACTCCCTCACTTGACGGTCAGCTGCCGAGCTGCCAACTTCCTAGCTTTATGGTCAGCTGCTTAGCTGCTAACTGCCAATCCCACATATGCTATACTTTAAAGTTGTGCAAGGACGAACTTCAGATACCCTGCAGTCACTTTTGTTGCGTGTTGTTAACGTGAATACCTTTTTTGAGTGATTTATGTTAAGTTTACATTTTATGTTAAGACTAGATTACATTTAGAGGTGGAGAATTATCGATTGTCGGTGCCATCGATAGTCGACGCTAGTAATTTCACAACCATCGATAGTTGACGATAGTACTATCGATAGTCGACGATAGTCCCATCCACAATAATATACATATTTAAAGTTTGTTTAATTTTTAAACAAGAAAATTCATATACTATAATAATGTTTTTTGATCCAAAAGTTTTGGTTCAAGAACTAAACAATGTTCACATTTTCTTTCTTGAGCCTGGTTCGACTCTCCGAAATATGAAAGCCAGATCTATCCGGAGTTTATTTAACGTGGTATGTTCCTTTGCAGGATTAAAACAACGGTGTTCAAATATGCAACTTGAGTGTACATATAACACAATGAGTCTGGATTAATGCGCCAACTAACGCCCCTCAGATCAATCAGCCGAGACTTATATTTCTTTGGTACCAATTTGAATGCATGTTGTTGGGCATACAATTCCCCCTTGGTGAGGGGTGAGATGTATCTATCATCTCTTCTGCTTTATGGCTAGCAGCAACGGTTGAGATCGCAACACCACGCCAAGTCAAGCTGACTCTACCCGCGATTTGGTTTTCAACCACAGCCACCACGATGTTCCCACAAGGGGGCCTACCTCAAAAAGCACGCTTGGACGTTTACTCAACCCGTGGTACCAAAATTAAGGGCTCGGTTTGCCCTACCTTTCAGTGCCGACAGACTCGGATTTGGGGAACCCCGCAGTTTTGGCATCCAATGCCCGGGACTGGTCACCCATCTGCCGTCTGTGGTCCGATCATCCGCCGACGCCGCATTAATACGACTTCGGCGAATGCTGTCAGCAGCCTCATCTTCTCAGATGTCGCCAACACTCCAGGGAAACTCCAGTGTCCATCCACTTCATGTGTTCCTAGTCCAACAAGGCACCGCACATCTGCATACATACACAAAGGATGTGTTGCCAATCCTCAACCTCAGCGCCGCACAAGCATGTGGGCGTGTTGCTCAAACGCCTTGTAGGCAGGAAAGCAATAAACGATCCATGGCCAGTCAGAAAGAATCCGACACGTGTGTTGAAGCCAAAATCACGTCTCCTGAACACGAAACTTGCCTCTGGGATAAATCGGTGGGTGACACGCCCGAGTCTGTCTCCCTCATCCCATCTGTGCTGCCACGCACATACTCTCCGAAACAATTGGGCGAAGCTACAGAATGCATCGACGATCTGCAACTGCCGCTTGTCGATGCGATATTGTCAGTATTCACCAAAATACCTGCAGCTGGAGTGCTGGAATCTGAGAAATAATTTCCCAAGCCATCTTTTCAGATGATCGTGCAAATTTGAAGTATTTCCGCTGGCTTTGTACTACTTTTTGCGGTTAATGCACTTTGCCAACTTTTTGTCATCTGGAGTTTCATAGCATTTCCATACTTGTGAGATTTTAGATTTATTTTTTTGTCTTTGCCTCTCGGTCGCCAAATCTTTCTCCGAGTCCGTGCTGCTGCAATCGCATGCCTGCTTTACAGTCCTCGACACACAGAGTGTGAGGGAGTCCTGACGCTTACCTTAAATTCGACACATAGTCAAAATACTTCATAACTACAGTATGAACTCGGTAATCGCAACCCTCGATAGACGCAATTCCTCGATTTTTGCAACACTAAGAAATATGTATAGCATTGTGATCTTTTTTATTCTATTTCTGAAAGAATCTAATAAGCATTAATAAGAATAAAGTGCAGACAAAATTTTCTAGTTATATATTTTTCCTCGGTGGTTGCAACCTCCTCAATAAGTGCCTAGATTTCTATTAGTTGCGGTTACCGAGTTGATACTGCACTTTAAAAGTAAGCATTATACCTCTTTGAAGAAAGCGATCCATTTCTTTTTATTGAGGTATCACTGTTTTAATACATTTTTCACAAATATTTTTTTTAGCAGACGCCACAAACAAACGCGCAAATTGTACTATTTGGTGGTGTGAAAACTATCGGAGAACTATCGATAGCATTATCGGCACTATCGTAAATGCCTGGCTGCTAGCGATGGTAGCGCGATAGTGCTCAACCATCGATAGTGCCGATAGTACTATCGATACCTCTCCACCTCTTGTTACATGTCGGAGGAGAGATCTGTTAACATTAACATATTATTGTTGCAGAAGGCTTACATCTGTTATGTTTCATATCAATTAGCTTCTAACAGACTTTCTTTTATTACATTTGTGCATTCTGTTATAATTTAATGTTAATGTTATTGATGTTACTAGTTTACAATTAAATAATTATGTTATTTGTTATTTGCTGCTATCTTCCGCTCAAACAGTCCATAAAAGCTTAAAATTGTTACAGTTTTTGGGATAGGGCATCTAAAGGTAAATCTTTTGTTAAACTTTTTTTGAATCTAGAAGGGCGAATGAAGGCAGAATTGAACTTTGGCTCAATTGTCACGCGAATCACATTGATATAAAACATTTACGGTCTGTCACGCCTTCTTGTAGCAAACAACAATACCCTCAACCCTCTGATTATAGAGTATAAAAATACAAAGACAATTTGCTGTGCCTGACAACAACAAAAAAGCACATAAAATTTTTACCAGCAGAATGGCAACAAAGCAAGTGCAAAGAGCAAGGCTAGGATACAAAATAGAAGAAGACAGACATAAGGACAGATAAAAAAGAACAGACAGATACAAAAGACAGAGCGACAGACCGACAGACAAACAACTCGATGGTCAAACAAATAGAGCACGTTTTTGCTGGACGAGAAACGCCTGCTGGCGTCTTATACATTTTTAATACTCTTCACGTATTGTACAAAGTATTATAAGTTGGGCAAAAAGTTTTGGAAGTCTGAAAGGAGTTGAGGTGCAAAATATAAATTATATTGGTAGATTATCTACAAGGTGTTATAGCTAACAATTATTAATAAAATAAAACTGATATATTATTTTACAAAGTATTTTAAAGATTTTTATTAATTGTTGAAATACAAGAAGGGATATTAAAATACTAAACATGAATATTTCAACAGCTGTAAAACAATAATTATAATATAATAATTAATTATAATATAATAATTATTATATCTATATTGATCTATGCATATACAATTTTAATTTAATTTTATTTCTTATTTATTACTTGCAGTTGCTGATCGTAAAGTATACTGGCCAGAAATTTGAAGACAACGTTTAATTTGAATACTGGTAAGTTTCGATAATTTCTTTTGATTCTGAGCTTTATAAATTAGTACGTAAAGTTGCATGCCTATGACCAAAAAAAAAATAATGATTTCAAATTGCCACAGGTATTAAATTAAAATATTGGTCTCTGTCGTTGCGGGTACCACTTTTTGAAAGAATAAAAAAATGAGTATAATCTATACATCATTTTTTTTTAATTCGCTTGCAAGTATATCTAAATTTTAGTTCCTGGGCATGTTATATGCTATGCTAAGGCGAATTTGAAAGTTGCGCATTGTCGACTTTGCGATGCACTATATTTGAAGCAATTATTTCAAGTTTTAAGGCAAGAAGTCTTCTAACATAGCTAAAAAACAAAATATATAAGATTATATCTCACTTAGGTTTTGAGCCGTAATCTTCAGTCCATTTAAAGTTTTAATACTAACTGTTGGAGCCAAACAACTGAATTTATCCTATTTTCGTTAAAATCATGTAAACATAGCATAAGAACTGCAAACTCAGCACCACTGTTAAGCAACTAAAAATGAATACTAAATCTAAACATAAATGTTAGCTAACATCACATATGTTATCGAGCATGTATATATAAAACATAAAAATAGTAAGTATTGGGTCGTTCACTAAGTAAATTAGTTTTTTTTAGTGCAATTAAAATACGATTTTTTATTGTGTAAAACATTTTATGAAACTATATATTCTCCATTTTGATCCAATACCTTTTGCCATCTTTCTGGCAAGAGATTTATACCACGCTCATAAAATTTTTGATTCTGTAGGCAAAAAACTGGTCCAAGTGGTTTTTCGCGTCTTATTTGAGGTAAAGGTTCTCCCAGCCAAAAAATTTTGCAGAGACCGGAACAAGTAATAGCCCGGATGTGCTAAGTCTGGAGAATATGGTAGGTATGGTAGCACATCCCATTTAAGCTACAAAAGCTTTTGGAGACTCATCAAACTTGTTCGAGCTCTCGCATTATCTTGGTGGAACACTTCACCTTTTCTATTGATCAATTCTAACCTCTTCTGTTTGAGTGCATCACTCAATTTGCCCAGAATTATCGTGGTATTTTCGAGCAAAAGCTCAAAATAAACGATCCCTTTGAAATCCCATCAAGCAGACAGCATAACTTTTTTTTGGTGACTTTTGGCCTTCGAAGTGGTTTGAGCTGGTTCATCCTTTTTAGACCATGATCTCTAGCGCTTTACATTCTTGTAAGCAACCCAATTCACGCGCTTGAAAAATGGATCACTTCTTTGACGTTTGATAGGCAAATCATAGTCGTTAATGCGACGAAGCAAATTTCGTTCTGTAAGAATATGAGGAACCTATATGTCAAGCTTCGAAATTAATCCTAGACGTTTCATGTGCTTAAGAACGGTCACGTTAGATAAATTTAATCTCTCAGCAATCTCTCGAGTTGTTAATCGATGATTTGCATTTACCAACGACTTTTTTTTTATCCATGTCGGCTTCAAGAGGCCTTTCAGGACGTGGTGCATCCTTAAGATCGAAATTGCCGGAACGAAATTTTGCAAATCAATTTTGGCATTGGCGTTCGGTTAACACATCTTCTCCGTACACATCGCATAATTTTGGCCTTGCATGAACTGCTTTTTTACCCTTTTGATAGTAAAACAGCAAAATTTGCCGAAAATGTTGTTTTCGATCTTCCCTGTTCGATAGGGCACTAAACAAAAACTATTCCAAAAAATTTAACGAAATTTTTTACAAAAAAGCGTTACTATATCAGCTATCTATATATAAAGGTATAAAGGTAAAGCGGTTAAGTGTGACGTTGACTGCGAAAAAATTCAATAAGATCAGCTGTTGTCATCAAACGAAATAGGTTAGTGAACCACCCAATATAAGGAAATAAGGATCGATTGTGATTAGGTAACATTAACGCTGACCATTACGATTCGTTCCCCGGGCCCTAAAATCCTATATTACTATTATAAAAGAATATAGAATTACTGTAGTAGTTCTATACTCTTTGCTATTATCTATTATATTTGTGGTCCGATTAAGTAAAGGTTTGGTATTAATCGGACGATTTTTTTTTGTGCCATTGTGTCATATGTAGAGCTATAAAATTAAAAAGAAAATAACAAACTTAATGTTCCTGCACTTACAAGGAGTCGAAAATATGTGTAGCATAGCTCCCATAATCTTAACTAGGTGCTCAGCTGGGGTTACCTTACAGAATATAGAGCTTTGCAATTATTTGGTGGGTGTGTGCGGAAGAAAAAAATACCAAACTTGATGTTCTTGACTTATAAGGATTTAACAATGTGTTTATAGTAGCTTTTGTAATCTTAACTAGTTGTTCAGGTGGGGGTTACCTTACACAAAAGCACTGGGTAAAAAAACAATTTTTTAAGTAAAACTTTTTAGGTGGTGGGAGTAACTTTGAAATTTTGTAAGCACGAAAAATTTTGGTTTCGGTACGTTTGGTTTGATTATTCTATTCCGTGATGACGTTGCAAAACGAACACAAAGTTGATGGGTCGTGAGTTTGGCTCTTATTGAGAGAGCGTTTTACGCTCTCACTTACTTTTTAGTCTCAAAAAACTAAAGCTCTCCAGCTGGAAGGCTTACATTAGTTACATTAGTTGTTTAGTTAGCTACAAAATAATATCGCTCTTTAGGCGGCATTGTGACTTTTAACTTAACTTTTAGAAAGGAACAAGAAAAGGGAAGGAGAAGGCACGGCGAAGGAGGAAAGGAACGAGAACGGCGTAAAAGATGGCGCGGTAGAAGAGAAAATCCTAAGAAGTAGTCCTTCAAGCCCGTGCTTGTACAGTATGTTGTAGATTTTGATCAGAGTAAACTACATTTATTTCCTTGTTCCTTGAGCTATTGGTCAGCCATTTTAGTATACTTATGTCGATTTCCGTGTATATATCATCCATGATAGTCCGACCCTCACTAAACGAGAGTCAATTCCACTTTTGGTAATAAAGTTCTACAAAATGACATCGTTAATTGATGGTTTGGCGAATTTAATAAAAAAACAAAGAAAAAAAAAAAAATCAATGGCCATCGCAAGAAATATCAATACCTTGCACGAAATAACAAAGAGAGATTGTCATATGACACATAAACAGTTTGAGGCATCTCTACACTGAGAACAAAAATCAAGTATTTCGTACTTAAAACTAGGAAATCCACATTTGATTTGGGTGAAGAATCCGGAAATGTAGAATTTCGATCTTACATCAAGTATTTTGATTTTTAGTCCGAAATTCTTGAATTGAAAACATTATTTCTTAATAAATAAGGATAAAATGTTCTTTAAAACAGCAGAAAACTAGGAAATCCACGCTCAATTCGAGTGAAGAACCTGAAATGTAGAATTTCGACATCACATCAAGTATTTCGATTTAAAGTCCGAAATTCTTGATATTTCTTAATAAATAAGATGAAATGTTCTTTAAAACTGCAGAAAAATTGTATTACAAGTTTATTTTGCATTTAAATTGAGATATCAAAATACTTTATATGAGTATGAAATATTCTTTAAACAAGCTCTCAAGATTTTGATTAAAATATATAGAATATATATCCTAGAGGTGCTTTAAATATTTCGTTAATATATTAAAACTGGAACTTGCGTTAATTTTTCGAATTGTAACCTTGCACGAATCCTAGTAGTAGTTGTATGTATCCAAATTTGGAAATTTTTGATCGGTGTATTTGGGCGTTGGCTTGGTTTATTTTGACTTTAAGTTTATCGGACATTTGCGGCAGAACTGGAACTTTAAGAGTAGAGGCTTTTAGTCGTATAGCCAATTAACAACACTATACCGGCACAAAGATTATGCAAAATGTATGTCGTATGACAAAAAGCGCCCTCTGGCGGCAAGAATTGTGCGTCTGCTCCTATAAACTCCGTATACGGCCTGTAAATAAAGTCATTCAACCAAAAATGCATCTCGTTGTATTAGATGAGTTCATAGTTGCGATCTAAACGTTTTGAAGCCAGTCTACAAACCAACTATCTTAGAGCTTTTGGATCAGTTGGAACTAGTACGAACAAGTCCTGCTGCGAAGTTCGCCAAGTTCAAGGCTGCTCACGTCTGTGTTACTCACGGACTTGGACTCTCCTGCAGACTTTTATGGATCCTGGTTATGGAAATGGCCTTATCAGCGTATCTTTTTCTAATTAACCATACCGATGGTCTCAAAATGGTTATCATTTATTTTGATCATTTTTATCGCTTAAGCTTGTTGCACACTGGCGTAACTTGTGGTGGTAATTTGGCAACAGTCACTCCAATGTAAGGTCAGAACGACGCCTCAAAAACAAAATGGCCACCGCCGTTTGCCAACATATATCCGTACCAATTGAAACAATCGACTCAGTAAGCAGTTTAGGTTAGGGTGCCATTTGGGACTTCAGTCACTTAGGCCAAGAATAGGCCCGTTGTGATACCACTTGAGAGGTCCCCTATATGAGGTTAGAAAGCCATCAGGCAGCCTGCATCAACCTTAAAAGGTATTTTGGACTCTGTTCCGAGAGCTTAGATAACTCATCAAAAAAATTTGAATCTAGGAAGCTGAATCTTTTACTGCCCAGCACTGGGCAATGACAGAAAAAGTGATCCACTGTCTCCAGCTCCTCTTCATCGCCACAGCTTCTACAGAAGTCATGTTGGGGAGCATTCAACCTGGATACCTATATCCCACTATCGACTCATTACAGATGTATCTATTGTATTAAATAATTTCAGGCATTACTGCCAAGTCAGCCTTCCTAGAAACTTGAAAGCATTTATTGAAATCATATTCGAAGTTAATCCTAAAGATTACATATACGCAAGCGGACCTTCGAATGAAATTGCAATTATTCGAATTCAGCCAGATAATGATATTTACTAGGGTATGCGAACTTTTGCGCTCGAAAGTAAGCTGGTCCCATCACAGTGGATATAATAGCTTGTCTGTCATTTTGATTGCTCCTTTTTTGTATCCATTGTAGTAGTTGTTGTGCCACATTCCTAATTGAATTCCGCACAACGTAAACGCCAGCAAGCATCAAGTTGTGTCAGTGCCCCGTACCAAACCCAAATATGGGGCAACACATCAGCCCAGACCAGACCACATCAGACTAGACACGACCAGAGGTAGAAACAGACTCCAAGCTTGCCATGTCAGAGAGTGGCGCAATGTGGACATAATCGAATTAGATAAGTTAATAACTTGATAAAAAGTTTCCAACATCCTCTCTGTGTGTTTGTTGCTTTTGGCGCTTCCGTTTTTCGTGCATTGTTTGCTACTGTTGTTGTTGTTGTTGTTGCCACATCGCGCCCAGGCAACAGGCCAAATATTGTCAATCAATGCCAAATGAAGTTGTCAGTACATGTGGCAGCAACAACAACAACAACAACAGCAGTTGGAACTTTGTCTATGCGACAAACAAAAATTTTCTTCTTTTGAAAAGAAATGAAATAAAATAAAAATTTATGCATATACGGAAAAAAATAAAGTGAATTATTTGCTATTTGGTTAGCAATGAGCCGCGGGTGCCCAGTCAAACAGTCACAAAAATGTTGTACGAGAAAATATTTTCATTTAAAATTTATATTTATATGAAAAACCATAAAAATATATACTTTATGCGGGGTAAGCCGGCAGCAAAGTTAGGAAAAGCCAGCAGAAAATTCGAAACGATGACGATACGACGGAAAAATAAATATGAAACGAAAATTTGTGATAATAATTTCCTGTATTATTGGCTTCGTTATATGTCAGGGGCGTGGCATAAATTACATGCAGCACTCATAAGGGCGCACAGGCATAATAATAAAAAAAAAATGGGAATCAGGCGAAGTGGTAGCCGACTGTGTAATACCCTAAAGACACTTTTTTGAGAAAAAAGTTAAGAATGATGCATAATTTTGTAAAAATATTTTAGGTATGATAAAAATGGTATAATGGCTTAGAAGTGAAAAAAATCAACGTATTGTTTGTTGTTTAGGGTAATGCCAAGCTTCTTCCTTTAGCTATATACAAGTTTAACAAATTTTGGGTATACTCAATTTGAGTTTATTTTAAGAAGGTAATTCTATATTTGTTTTATTTAATTTATTAAAATTTGTCATATAAATGACTATTTTTAACCCCCGACCCAAAAAGAGGGGTGTTATAAGTTTGACGTGTTTGTCTGTCTGTCTGTGGCATCATAACTCCCGAACGCATGCAGTGATTTCAATTATTTTTTTATATTAAAGGTGACTTATGTGCGAGTGTTCCTAGACATGTTTGATGAAAATCGGTTGAGCCTTTTAAAAGTTGTGGGGAGTGAAAGTGGGGAGAATAACCGAATGTCTGCAAATATACTCGTATAGAGTCTCAAATAATAATAATATACTAAAGTCTAACTTAACCTAACCTACCTATAAAAAGTATGAAATAAAATAAATAAATTGTTAGTTTAGGAGCGGTTCCCCAACGCGACGTATTTTTTTAGAATTATTAATAGATTCTTAGGTACTTTAACATTAAGTTTATTTTATTATTTTTTACTTTTTAAAGGGAAATTACTTAAGTTCTTAAATTGTTTATAAAACAATTTTTAAATAAAATTTATGCTAAAACTTTTAACAATAAATGTCCCCACAAAATGTAAAAATTTTTTTGTTTTATAATATGCCATTTTAATTTATTATGTATTAACAATAACAATAGCTTACACGAAAAAAGAACCTTCGTAAAAAGGTGTCTTTTAGGGTAATTTGGGGTCGAGATATATGAAAATGGCAACATTTTTTTTTCTTAAGCTGCGATGTATATTCGAAAACATGTTTTTGGGCACTTTTTTTAGATATTAAATAAAAAAATGTTACTATTTGACAGCAAGTGCACAAAAACATGTTATTCGAAAATATCTCGAAAACGGTGCTTAAGAAAAATAAGGTTTTCATTATCGTGTTTCTCTACCCCTATTTATCCTAAAAAACTTTTTTTTTTAGGAAGGTCTACTCGATGGCACTCGATAATTTATTTTTATTTTGGACATGATCGATAAACTTTTATCTTGAGCAACAAGAGGACTTAATTTTAAAATCCATGAAACTAAATCATTAATGATTCATGACATCATATGCGCAACCGATTTTTGAAACAGTTCCTTTTTCACTAAAATAGTCCTAGAAAAAAAAACGAGCTATAAGACGAAAATAAAAAAAAAACGGATTTTGAATGCTGAAACATCGCTCTAACATAAAATATTAGTCTCATCTCTGGAGAAAAAAAAGTGTAAAATTTTTCGACTAGTGTTACAATAAATAAATTTGTACAAAAATAAAAATTTGATTTTTTGGGATCAAGGTATTTTAATTTACTTTCCATGACTACACAACGACAATACGTTTAAAATTGTAATTCATAGCTTTAAAGAGTTCCAATCTCAGCTGAAATGATCTGTACATCTAACTCTATACATTTTTTTTAATGGCCAGCTTTAAGAAAAACAAATATAAAAAATTAATGAAACTATTTTTCTTATTATTAAAAAAAAAGAACACCCTTTTGTTCGAGAATTGTGAGGAGTACTAATTTCAAGAGCGTTGAGTTTATTCATAATGGTGCTTAAGTTTTATTTTTGAGTCTAAAACAGCTCCTAAATAGCGACCATTTTTTTTTCAAAGAATCATGCGGATTAATGTGGCTATTTATAAGGTAGCTGGGCAATCTTTATTTGTAGTTGGATTTATCAGCGCGTACCTGATTACTCCAACTACCGCAACATAATTCCTTTTTAAGTTGCGTGTTAAATCGCAGTTAATTGTACGGAGATGAATGTGGCTATTTCGTTAGCGAATATTTTAATACCCGAAGTATAATAAATATTAAAAAAAAAAAACCAGGAACCTTGGGGGCCACCATCAAGCATCCCAGGAATTTTAATAGCAAGAAAATATGCAGAAATAAAGCTGCTGATATCGTGCTTTTAAAAGCTTGTTTTTATGATAATATCATAGATATTTTTTTATGTTTGATTCATATTAAAATTGTAGGTATGCAGTATTATGCTTCGTATTATTATATAATAAATATTAAAAAAAAAAATGAAATATTAAAACTTTTTGAAAATGGGACATGTGATCTTTAAATGCAACGATGGAACGCTCTGACTAATTTTATGTCCACGACTGTATTGCAGCCCTCACTCTCTTTTTCGTTCGGCTGATCGATGAAGCTCACATTACTCATTGCTCTCTGCTAGCGTTGCGCTGCTCTCTTTGCCTCCGCAGTATTATATTTTAAGTGAAATACATATTTTTTTTTTTTTTTGTTAATAACTATTAAATATATTTGTTTTAATAAATTACTAGTGAGCCCGGCAGACGTTGTCCTGCCCAAACTTTTTGAATACTCTTAAAGTAAATAAACATCGTAAGTTTCTCTAGTTAGCTTATCTGAAAAAATATATCATTTTTAGATTAGTTTGCAGTTCGATTCAAACTTGCACCATTATTAGTCGAATGTCGCGGTTCACGGTTATGTCTTAACCGAATTCTTTCACGTTCATTGCGATCTTCACGTTTTTTGCATTTCGTCCAATTGAAATACATCATGTATTGATCGATTAGGAGACGGCATTTCAAATTGTCCTCATGCTTTATTAGCTATAGCCAAGCATAGATCTTCAATATGAATTAAAGTTTCATTGTAAACTTCCGGCACTGGATTACGTTTTACTTGACGTACTCGAAACAAAATATCTTCTGACAAATAATCTTGATATTTTATCCACAATTCTGGTGGATTTGATGGAAAACATGTTGCCAAAATAATCGCAAATAGAATATGATATGGAAGAGCAGTAATAGCAGCATCTGCTAAAGTTTGATCCCTGTGCAAATCATTTTCCAACAAATTCAATTTTTGACATGCCTCTCGATACGCTGCACACAATACGTCATTCACTGTTCTCAATAATTGAAACGATGTTGGACCGCAAACATTGATTAACAACAATACCAATTTTTGTATATACGGCAATATACCCACAAAAACCGATATTCACAAATTAGGCTTAAAACCTCCGTATTGACAACTTCTAACACTCGCAAAAATTATATTTGAACTTCATAGATGCGTTCATGAAAACATCCGTAACACGGAAAACATAAGCTTCTTTTCTATATATAGATAGATTTTGAAATGCACCAAGTATTAAGTTCGATGCTACGCTTTGACTAATTTTATGTCCGCGACTGTATGCCTGCCTTCACTCTCTCTTTCGCTCAGCTGATTGATTACGATCAAATTACTCGATGCTCTTTGTTAGCGTCACGCTGCTCTCTTCGCCTCTGTCGTATAAATATATTTTTAATGTATTGGGTTGCCCAAAAAGTAATTGCGGATTTTTTAAAAGAAAGTAAATGCATTTTTAATAAAACTTAGAATGAACTTTAATCAAATATATAATTTCCATTTTGTTCGATAACACTTTTGCCATCTTCCCGGCAATTTTTGTATTCCACGCTCATAGAACTTCTTTATCTGCAAAAAACTGAACCAAGTGCGATTTTATAGCCTCATCATTGCCGAAAGTTTTACCATTTAAGGAGTTCTGCAAAGATCGAAATAAATAGTAGTCTGATGGTGCAAGGTCAGGGCTATATGGTGGATGCATCAAAACTTCCCAGCCAAGCTCTCTCAGTTTTTGCCGGGTCATCAAAGATGTGTGTGGTCTGGCGTTGTCCTGATGGAATATGACACCTTTACGATTGATCAATTCTGGCCGTTTCTCGTTGATGGCTGCATTCAATTTGTCCAGTTGTTGACAGTAAACATCCGAATTAATCGTTTGGTTCCGTGGAAGCAGCTCAAAATATACCACACCCTTCCAATCCCACCAAACAGACAGCATAACCTTCTTTTGGTGGATATCAGCCTTTGAAGTGGTTTGAGCTGGTTCACCATGCTTGGACCATGATCGTTTTCGATTAATGTTATTGTAAACAATCCATTTTTCATCTCCAGTTATGATTCGCTTTAAAAACGGATCGAATTCATTGCGTTTAAGATGCATATCACAAGCGTTGATTCGGTTTGTTAAATGAATTTCTTTCAATTCATGTGGTACCCAAATATCAAGCTTTTTCACCAGTCCAAGACTTTTTATGTGATAATGAACGGTTGATTTTGGTATATTTAACTTCTCTCCTATCTCACGCTCAGTTATATGACGATCCAATTTGATTAATGCTTTGATTTGGTCATCATCAACTTCATTTGGCCGACCTGAACGTGGCTCATCTTTAAGTGAAAAATCTCCAGAACGGAATTTGCAAGACCAATATTGACACTGTCTTTCTTTTAAGGCTTTATCACCATACACATCACGTAACTTTTTAGCAACCTGCTCTGCGTTTTTTCCTTTACGGAAATAATAATATAAAATATGACGGAAATACTCTTTTGTGGACCTATAGTAAAAAGGGCGCCAAACAAACAAATGTAAACAAAATTACGCGCACTTTTTTTCTAAAGCAAGCTAATAGTGACAGCTAATAAATGTCAAAAGAAAAAATACAATTAAATAGTCACAAGCTGTTAAAAAAATTATAAACGCCGACTATATGAAAAATCCGCAATTACTTTTTGGGCAACCCAATAGTAAATAAATAATTAAATTTTTTTGTTAATGATTATTAAATATGTTTTGTTTAATAAATTTTTCCTAAAATATAAATAAACAAATAAAAAATATACACATAATTTACTATTTTATTCAATTAATATATAATTTGATATTTGTTAATTTTTATTTTTTTGGAACATCTCAAAAAATTTGTATTTTTCGTAAAATAAATTTAATTTAAATTAAAAATATGAAAAGTTGTAGAAACAAATCTCACTATAAACAGCTTTACCATAAAATTGAGTAAAAAAATTGGCTTTTAGTATCATTTATCAAAATATTTATAATTTCTAACAAATTATTTCCGGATGACGATTAGATCTGTCATCAGATATAGTATTTGGCTAAAACGTAATCCGTTGACATGGTAGATTTTTTTTATAAAAAAATATATTCTGCCTGAAACATATACCTATAGCCTCAAAAAATATGTCCCTATTTCCATGATTGCAGGGTATTAAATATGCAGCTATACATGCCGTAAGGCAAAGCTAAGGGCAACAAAATTTTGTCTGCAGCAGCCGCAAAAAAAAAAATGAATGACGGACTGAATGAATGGCTGCGCAAGTGTGTATGTGTGTGTGTGTGTGTGTTAGGGTGCACATTACGTATACGCGGCGTATGCTGGCTTTATCGATTTTGCAGCTCGTAAGCAAACAATTTATGTATAGAAGACTTTAACTTGTTCTTGAGTTTGTTGTTATTGCGTGCTGGACATTGGCAGCATATTGTGAATAAAAACACGAAATTCCTGAAGATGTAGAAAGTTAAAACGGAGAGCCAGCAGGCAAAAATATAGTTACAAGTTATCGATATAATACAGTCAATCAAAATCGTTGCTCACAAAAAACATGATGTTGAAATTCTGAATTAAATGCCATTGAAGATTTTGTAACGCTTTGCCAAAATGTGAATCGTGTTCTATCTATATACAATTACATTTAGAAAAAATTTAGAACTTTAAATTTAACAACTTTTTGATTTATTAGAACCCTTAACTGTTTGGGATTAATAGCTAAACTTACGCTGGAAAGCTTAGAAAATCCAATTTTTTGGCTTTTTTTAGAAACAAAAAAATCTTTCAAAGCCGTTTTCCAAAGATTTGGCTGAAAAGTAGTGGATTATTATATTAGAGATTAGTAGAATTTTCAAAGTTGCGAAGTTTGCGAAGTCTGCGAAATTTTTCCAATTTATACTCTACATAATATACCCGTATTTGAACCATTAATACAACAAAAATTAATTTTATTTGTGAAAAAATTTTATCCGTAAACCTAGAAAGATTCAAATAACATCCAGATTTCTTAAATTTTTTGTAAAAAGAAGACTTACGATTTTTTAAAGAAGGCAGAGTAGTAGTAAAAAACTAAGGTGGCTTTAAAAAAGGAGTCACGACAGAGGACTCAAAAGCATCGTATAAAACCCGATAGAAGTTGGTAATAGAAAGTTCGAAGTTCTCAGTAGGCAACAAAGGCAACCAGTTAATTTCGGACAAAAATTTATTAAGACCGATAAAATTAGACTTACCAAAACAGTGATACCCAAAAGCATGAGCATGACGCTAATATCGGTAGGGATTATTAAATTTTAAAGCGACTTGTAAGGTCGGATGGTACGGATCCTCGGTTAAGGAGAGCGGACATACCTAGAAATTTCAAAGTCAGAATTGTCATTGACAAAACGAGGTCAAGTATTCTATTTAAGCAATTACGTATAAAATTTATTTAATTCAGAGAAATGTCAAAATTCAGTCCTGTAGCAAACTCATGATAACCAGAAGGAAGAAGAATTGACTGAACTAAGCCAAGACAATGCAGGCAGAATAAAGTTGCCTAAGACAACAAGTTGGTCCCTAATTCCAACATAATCGGGCACCATGGGTACTAAAATAAAATCTGTCAGTCTATCCGCTTGTGAGCCAGGTAGCTGTTTCTGAAAATAAATTTAATCTTTTAATAAAATTTGTTATGTTTATGAATTGAATTAGGGCCAAGTTATTTTTTAACCCAAAATGCTATTTTTGTTTAGGATGCTAAGTATTTTTTTTAAGCTCACACCCATACACATGCACACGCATACAAAACTTACGCCCACATACAGATACAACGTCACGCCCATCAAAAGTAAACAATAAACAGCTGCCAACTAAGTGAAAAACCTGTTATTAGCTGAATTTGCCTAAGGCTCGTGTGTGTGTTTGTGTGTGATGTGTGTGTGTGTCTGGGTGTGTGTGAGGGTGTGTACATATTTCTAAAGGTAATTGTGTGTATGTAAACTCAGGCTGCCAAGGCAGTAGCAACAACAATCTGCTCAGCTACCAACTACTCAGCCATATGGAACAGACTGATGCCGACGGCTTGGACGCTTTATCATCTATGTATATCTATGCAATAAAGGGTGCTTTTTTTGTAGTACTAGAACCTAGAGTAAAATAGTAAGTTGGCTCTATAGGTATTTAGGTATAATCACATTTTGACAATGTTGTGAGGATATATTTGGAGACTAAACTAGGCTTATAAAACATATTAAAGTGAGATATTGCGAATGTAAAGCCAAGTGACGAATCTCTCATAAATTTGTTTTAGTTTTTAATTCATCACTGAATCAGGAATTATTTTCAAAGTAAATTGATATTACTAGTTTATGCGTAAAATTAACATTCGTTAAAAAGTACTTTTCAGGATAGTTTTGAATTGAGAAACGCGAAAATTACAACATTTTTATGGGCACCGTTTTCGATATTTTTTCGATACCCGTGTTTTTGGGATCTTTTTTCAGTTATTCGATTAGATTTCGAAGATCTTGGACTGAAAATGTACGTAACAGAATTCTGGTTTTCGTTAGTAAAAGCATGTTAAAAACAATTTTGAAAAATCTTTGAAAATTACACAAATTTTTCGACTTTCATTTTTTGTGATTTCAGTAATTTTTACTTCTTGTACATATAATATCATTCAGCATTCCTTTCAATATAATCGTCTTTCATATCGAAACAAAATTTTGTTCAGGAGATATTAACGAAAAAAGTTCCCAAAAAATTTTTTTCAAAATAATCTCGAAAATAGAGCTTAAAAAAATGGCGTACATAAAGTCGGGTGCGAACGACTTTGGGATACCCTGTACCACTAGCTTGCAATAAAATCCGGTTCCTACAAAAACCAAAATCTGAAGAATTTTTAAGCAAAAATATTTTTTTTACCGATCGTTCCTATGGGAGCTTTATGATATAGTCAACTGATTTCTATCAAATTTGACAAATTTTATAAAAGATCTGATTGCCGAATTTAGTTCAAATATCTTTACAAACAAACGAAACACAACGAATTTTGTATAAAATGTGTTTTTTTGGACCGATTGGTCCTATGGGAGCTATATGATATAGTCAACCGATTTGATCAAATTTAGTACAGTGCTTAGAAACTATAAAAAACTTCCGAATATCAAATTTGGTCGCAATATCTTAACAAACAAACAAAACACAACAAATTTTGTTAAAAAATCGATTTTTTGGAAGATTGGCCCTATGGGAGCTACATGATATATTCAACCGATTTTGTTCAAATTTGGCACATAGCTTAAGTGCTCTAAAATTTTTCAAACGCCAAATCTGGTTACCATATCTGTATTAAGAAACGAAATATAGCGAATTTTGCTTTAAAAAAGTTATTTTGGGCGATCGGTCCTATGGGAGCTAAATGATATAGTCAACCGATTCGATCAAATTTGGTACAGTGATTGGGAACCCAAATTGGGAATACCAAATTTGTTTACGATATCTTCATAAACAAACGAATTATTCATCTAAAACGCTTTTTTTTGTCGAGGTCGTCTCAAACACCCCCATGGGAGCTATATAATTTATCCCCGATTTCAAAAAAATAAAATAAACTTGTCTCCTATGGATTAATATGGGATCTAATGTAAAGTTTGGTAACTCTAGCTCTTACCATCTCTGAGATCTAGGCGTTCACGCGGACAGACGGAAGGACAGACGGACATGGGTATGTCGACTTCTCTAGCCACCCTAATCATATTTTAGGTAACTTTGGTGTGTCTCCTGACTCCTTCTATATGTTATATACATTTTCGGCTTGCACAAACTTATTATACCCTTTGTACAGGCATAATTTACCTTCATTAAAAAGCGTTTTTAAGGGTAATTTTGGATCGAGAAACACAAATATTACAAATTTTTTACTTCTCTTTAGTACGGTACTAAATCAAAATTTTTTTGAAAAACAGTTTTTTTAAATCTTTTTTAAGTTATTCGATTAGATTTCAAAGATCTTAGATTCGAATGTTCGTAATTGAATCCACTTTCAGTTCTTTCATAAAACAAACAATTTTTTGTTAATAAAAAGTTTGCTGAAAAAAATTTTAAAAACTGTTTGAAAATTACACTTATTTCCGACATTGTTTTCTTCTGTATACATTATATATAACTCAGCACAAAAATACCTTTCAATCTATTCGTCTTTCATGTTTATACAAAATTTACGAGATATTACCGAATACCTGAAAAAAGTGCCGCAAAAAATCTCGAAACCGTGCATAAAAAAAGCTTCTTATTTTGACAAAATGACCTTAAAAACTCTGTTATATGAAAGTTCACTCGATAAGCCTGAAATTTGTAAGCTAGTGTAATAGCAAAAAAAAAAAACACCCTTTATTTAGTGTCTATGTATAGAGCTGACCAACGCATGGCGCGTTGCATTTTAATGAGTTTATTATGGCCATAACATAACGCGCCCCTGTCTTCCTGGGTTTGTTCAAAGGGTGAGGTTAGCCGAGGGACAGACAGCATTGGCATATGTACACATTTGCTGCTTGAGCGATAAATTAAATAGCAAAGTAACCCTGGTCAGAGCCACAGTACCCACTCACTTATATATATATACTGCCAACAATGGGAACGTTGAGTGCAACTCATATGGTTATGGTACAGCGCCTACAAGGACAAAAGCTTGTCTAGACCAAATTTACATACATATAACTGTTGTTTACCTGTAAAGGACTTTTTCATTAAAGCCTTCGATTTGGGAATTTATTTTTTACAGCAAAAACCAACAAAGAAACTGGAACATAAACTAGACAAACAAAATATTACGCATACGCAGCGTAGTACGACATAAGTTTTTCTGTGTAGCTTTGCTAAACACGCCACACGCAAAAGTTTTTTTTTTATATAGCAAACAAAATGGACGCACGCATTAGATGAAGGTCTGAAAATATACCAAAAAAAAAAACACAAATATTCATATAACATGTGAGTGGGAGGACAAACTAACCTTAATATGATTACTAACAGAAAAGTTTTGGAAATTGTGCACAGCAAATGGGCAGGGCGGCAAAAACAAAAGCCATAATAATAAGAATAATAATAATAATAATAAGAACTATAGTAGTGGTCGTAAGTTGTAGTTGGAAGTTTTGTACAATTTGTCCTGCTGGATCAAGGGAACCTGAAGCAAACAATGCAATATGGTTTTTTATGGCACTTTTTTGGTATAACCATACATCAAAAACAGAACTTAGAAGAACAGCATTTTGAATCCTTGGCTAAATAAATAACATTTTAAGCGAAATTGCAGAATAAAATATAATGGGCCCAAGTCAGATAGATCGATTTTATGACATCTTTATTATAGAGTGCTCTAAAAAAAAAACAAATTTTTGAAGTCTTCTAAGAAGTCCAAAATATGTACGAAATGTGTTCAAAAAGTAAGATGACTTAAGCAATTTCGTGGGCAACGTATTTTCGATTATCGATTTTTTTTGTTTTGTTGTGTTGGTACACGCTTTCCGAGCATCTGTACCAAACTTCAAGTGAATGGCAATTTTTGTTTGGTTGTAAGAAGCCTAAAGGTTATAAGTATTTTGCATGCTCGGCAATTTTTTTTTTTTGTTCGGGAAGAGTGTACCAACACAACAAAACAAAAAAATCGATAATCGAAAATACGTGGCCCGCGAAATTTGAAGCCTTGACCTTACTTTTTGAACACACCTCGTATACAAATCGATTTTCAACTCAATAGCTTAAAAAACAACAAAGTTGGTGGAAATCGGTCAGTTTGGCATTATGGCAGCTATAAGAAATATTAGGTCAAACCGGGCGAAACTTGGTACATCATCTTGGGGGCTTAAAATATGCATAAGTGCCAAATTTTGGTGCAGAAAAAGTAAAAGAAAAACCATAGTGCAATGTGAATTCTTTAATACATACCATCATAAAGTTCCCGAAGTTTATTCAGAAAATCTAAAATACAAGATTATTTATCAAAATAGATATTGTTCCCTATAAAGCATTCTCCATCGACAGCAACGCACTTATGCCAGCGCTTAATCCAATCCTAGAGAGGTATGGCCATCAGAGCCATCTTCGATTTTTCGATGACCTCATCTCGGATGCTGTAATGCGTTCCACGGTGGGGTTTTTTAACTCGGCCTATTAGGAGAAACTCGTAGAGAGAAAAATCAGATGATTTCATTAATTTTTGAATGGCATACGATGTGTATTCGAAAAGTATTGCGAATTTTGAATATTTTTGGGGCGTTATGTTGGTACTCATGTCTCTCACTTATGCCGACAAGCTCGGCCATTTTGAATGTTCACTTAATTGCTGACAGCTGCTTTGCTTGCACGTGTTTTGGCTCGTCTTCGATTTTTACCTATTTAAAAAAATGGAGCAAAGAACCTGTATCAAATTTTGTGTGAAAATCGAAATTAAGTGCGCGGATGCACTCCGAATGTTAACTGTGGCATACGGAGAAGCTACCTTGGACCGAAGCAACGTTTATCGGTGGTACAAAATGTTCTCAGCAGGCCGAGAAGATGTGAACGTCGAAGAGCGTGCCGGACGCCCGAGCACTTCAACAATAGACGAAAAAATTGATGATGTGAAGAAAATGGTATTGGCCAATCGTCGAATCACCGTTAGAGAAGTTGCTGAGGACCTAGACATATCGATTGGCTCGTGCCATTCAATTTTTATCAATGATTTGGGCATAAGACGGGTCACCGCGAAATTCGTACCAAAATTGCTCAATTTCGACCAAAAACAGCATCTCATGAACATTGCTAATGAGATGTTAGACTCTGTCCGCGACGACCCAAATTTGCTCCAGAGGGTCATAACTGGAAATCAAAGCTTAATCATCTCAATGGAAGCTGCCACACGAACCAAGACCGAAAAAAGCGCGCCAAGTTCGGTCAAATGTGAAAGTTTTGGTTACAGTTTTCTTCGATTGCAGGGGCGTGGTGCATCACGAGTTCTTGCCACAGGGTAGAACGGTCAATAAGGAATATTATCTGCTAGTTATGGGCAATTTGCGCCAAGCAATCCGCCAGAAACGTCCGGATTTGTGGAAGAACAAAAATTGGCTTTTGCACATTGATAACGCCCCTGCTCACACTTTGTTGCTTGTGCGCGACTTTTTGGCCAAAAACAACACACTAATGATGCCGCAGCCACCATATTCCGCAGCCTCCTGTGACTTCTTTTTGTTGTTCCTTTCACTGAAGAGGTCCATGAAAGGACAACGCTACGCTACGATTGACGAGATAAAGACGGCATCGAAGGAGGAGCTGAACACAAATAAATAAAAAATGATTTTTTGAAATACTTCTGAGGATTGCAAAAACCGTTGGCATAAGTGTATATCGCAGGGAGATTACTTTGAAGGGGACAAAATATATATTCATGAATAAATAAATAATTTTTGAAAAAACACAAAATTCGCGATACTTTTTGAACACACCTTGTACATGCCGTTTTCACCCTAATGGTATTAGAAATCTTGTTTTTGCGCAGTCTTACGGCACCAGCATAGCAGCGACACGCCTGAGGCCCAAATCATAAACCAAAAACTCCTGAGCGGATGCATTAACTGCTTTGCCAACCCTCTAATGGTCGCACAATTACAGATGGACTCAATACGGCGTCACTTTAACAAATTTACAACTATCAAGCTGAAAATTTCATAGAAAGACTATAGATGTAGGAATTTAAGATAAAAAAAGGATATCAAATTGGGTGAATTAGAGCGCCACACGATGATGATTCCGGGAACTTTTTACCTTAAGGGATGGATGGTCAGACACGGATTGCTGCCAAGTCAATATAGCCATGCGCGTCTCTTCTTCTTGGAGAGTAATTCTCCAGACGCGAAAAATTCATGTCAAAAAATTCGCTATTCACATCTAGACCTAAAAATAGCATTAACATCGTAGGAGATCTTCAAAAAATATATTGCTCCGAATTTTGTTGGCATAAAATTCCATATTGCATATTGCTTAAGCTTTTAAACTTAAGATTTTATTTCCAAGATGGCGCTTAACTAAAATTTATCTTAGCCAAACTACAATTTCCTTTAAAAATATTCACTCACAACAACAATTATCTTAATAGTATGTTTCCTGTTCTATCCAGCCACCTGGAGATCTACGCATTAGATAACGCCGAGCTTCATCGAATACAAAAATTAATAGTGCAAAGGGTATACCATAGAGCCACCAGATAAACCTATATATTATATTATTAGTTAAGTTTTCTTAACAAACAGGTCGCCAGACTTACTTTATTGGATACATACGTAGTGCAATCTTCATAAGTGGTTGGGCATAACATAAAATGCAGGCTAAGACGGTCTCAAAGACTAGCGAAAAATTTAGCACATGGTTAGTCATGCCCTGCTTAAAAATGGAATTTCGACGCGTTTTGCAAATAATCAGATCAGCCCATTGCGTAACCACAATGGCGGCAAAAAATCCGGTGCTGGCAGTATACTCAAGTTCCTTGCGTTCGCGATAGGTCTTTACAAAAATATAAATGTGCAAGGAGTAATGCAAGTAAAAAACATTAACTTGACTTACCCATTCCTGTCCAAAGTCATCAACTAAGTCCTCTATATCCTTCGATTCCCAATCACGTCGTATACCAATCAAACGCCTTGGGCCAAAACCGTGCTCCGCCATTATGGCAAAGAAGACAAAGAAACAACC